>MU260124.1:57500-67500 GCA_020310875.1 Ceratopteris richardii | reverse complement strand
GATAGAATGTGAGAAGGAGTTCATTTTGTATGACTGAGTATAGTCAGGCTTCTCTGAGTGAGAAAGCATCTATAAAACTTCTGAGTTTTTCATAGCTATGAGAAGAAATAGTTAAAGTTCTGTGTATGAGACTCTCTCCATCATCTCCATGTTTGTCTTCTGTGAAATGATTTCAAAAGTTGAAGTTTTCTGAGCAAGTCGATGCCTGGCATCGAGTTTGTGCTCATAAGTCTGTGTTTTATTTTTTGAGTTTCAACCCTTGCTAAATCTTCTTGAAAAGATGATGTTTGTGGACCAACTTGATGCCTGGCATCAAGTTTCAGCATAAAGTCGATGCCTAGCATTGACTTCTAACATAAAAGTGGTCTTGTTCATGTGTGTGTTCAAGGGGGTAATTCTGGTGTTGAAAAAGTGGCTAAAAAAGCTGAAAGACAATGCCAAGCATCAACTTTTGGTTGCAAGTCGATGCTAGGCATCGAATTTTCATTTCTAGACACTCAGAATTACTAAAGGAGGCAAAATTTCCAGTTTTGGCAAGTCATACATGGTCATCTTGTGAAGGTCATAACTTGAGTTCTAGAGATCTGTTTCTTGCATATTATAGCTTCTTGGAAAGCTCTACTTTTCTAGTTTTATCCACTAAAATATCTAAGAGAAGTAATGTTTGAGCTAAGAGAAATTAGCAAAATACTGAATGTATAACATTTCTATGACTAGAAAATTTGAAGAAGTAAAGTTCTTGGTTTTGGCTATCATTTCTCAAATTTTTGAGTGGAAATGAGTTAATGGTGACCATAGAGGTGTTCTAGTGTCACATTAATTCATTTCTTGTGGTGTTTTACACATCAACAGGTGGTATCAAAGTAGAACGATTCTTGAGAGCAAAAGGCATCAAAGGTACGAAAAGTTTTTGAAAAGTTTTCATTAAAGTTTGAAAGCTGAAGCATTCAAAGGCACAAGGCATCAAAATGTTACTTTAAAAGTATCTTCATACACAAAGAACTCCAAAAGGTATTATCCTTTATCCTTTAAGCTCACAGGTTGCTCCAGAAGGAAAGGAGTATGGCAGATCATATCTCATTTGACAAACTGGATAGAGATGATTACCCCGCATGGGTAATGAGAATGGAAACCTTACTTATGAGTAAGGATCTCATGATATATGTTACAGGTGAAGAAGAGAAGTGAGTATTTGAAGATGAAAGCCGACCAAAGAAAGAGGAACTTGATGCTTTAAAGCATTGGCAAAAGAAGGATGCAAGTGAAAAGGCATACATTTACAACACAATCTCAGATCATTTGTTACCACACATCAGAGGATTGGAATCATCTGAAGATATATGGAATGCATTGGAGTATCATTTCCAAAGCACTAGTAAAGCAAGGAAAGCAAGTCTATGGTCAGAGTTTACAACATTCAAGAAGAAGCCAAGTCAAAGTATTAGTGATTATGTCACTAAGATGAAGGATCTAGCAGATAGTCTTGGATCCATAGATGAGGATATTGAGGATCACAAGTTGATTGCTCAATTACTTACAAGTTTGAGAGGGGATGAAAGGTGGAAACCTTTTGTCTTATCAATAGAACTTTCATTAAATCATTATGTTCCAGATTTGAACCAGTTGCTTGGTTTGATGCTCACATTTGAGCAAGACTTGAAGGGAGATGGAGATAAAGGTCAAAGTTCTGCAATGTACATGAAGAACAAGAAGAAAGGAGATAAAGGTAAAGCAAAGGATGAAGAGGAGTCAAGTTCTCAAGTTTATTTTGCAAGAGGTAGAGGCACAGGCAGAGGAAGAGCAAGAGGTTTTGGAAGAGGTAGAGGTAATCAGAATAACAACAAGAAGGCTTGTTGGATCTGTGGATTGAGTAATCATTTGGCTCATGACTGTTGGCACAATCAACAAGGATCAAACCAAAATCAAAACAACAATAGCAGAGGCAGAGGTGGAAGATATCAAAGTAATTTTCAAAGAGGTAGACAGAGTCAAAGAGGAGGCTATGGTAGAGGTGGAGCAAGAAGTTGGGGACAGAATCAATCCTACAACACCACCTACTACAACTATGCAAATGACACACAAAATGAAAGTCATACATCATTGATGATGAATTCAATCAGCACATCAGATAAAGAAGATCTAAAGGTATTTTACATTGACTCTGGATGTTCTAATCATTTGTCAAGAAACATAGAATTGATGTTAGAATTGGAAAAAGGTATTTCTAGTCATAGTGTTCAAACAGGTGATAATACAAGACATAGTGTACATTCAATTGGAAAAGTGAAATGCAAAAGCGGAGCAGATTTGCTAACCAATGTTTTGTATGTTCCCATAATACCTAAAAACTTGATTAGTGTGGGGCAGATAGTTGAAAAAGGTTTCCAAGTCAGGTTTACAAATGAAGGAGTATTTGTTGAAGATTTAGAGAATGGATATAATCAGATTGTCTCTGGTAAGAAAGAAGGTAGACTCTTTACTTTAAGAGTACAAGGGAACATTGGTCAAGCTTTGCTCACACATGGTGGAGTGATTACAGAACTTGATCTCTCGCATAAGAGATTAGGTCATTTCAATGAAAGAGGAATCAAAGCTATGGTTGCTAATCAGTCTATACTAGCATTACCAAATGTGCAGAATCAACATATGGTTTATAAATGTGAAGCATGTCAAATGGGTAAAGCACACAGGTTACCATTTCAAAAAAAAGGATTCAAACATGATGGAGTACTTGAGCTCATTCATACAGATGTATGGGGACCAACAAAAGAAGGATCTATCAATGGCTCAAGGTATTATGTTCTTTTCATTGATGATGCTACAAGATGGATAACATTATATGTTTTGAAGGAAAGATCAGAAGTGTTTGGAGCCTTCAAGCATTTTCATGCATATGTAGAGAGAGTCACATGTCAAAAGCTTAAGAGACTGAGGTCTGAGGGAGGGGGAGAATACTTCTCCCAGAGTTCAATGATTATCTTTGGAATGCATGTATTAAGAGAGAAATAACTTGCATGTATACACCACAACAAAATGGTGTAGCAGAAAGAAGGAACAGGACTTTGGTTGAGTTTGCTAGAGCTATGCTGAAGGAGAAGAATTGTCCAAATTATCTTTGGGCTGAGGCTGTAAATACAACTACATATCTTGTGAATAGATTACCATGTGTAGCTCTTAATGGAATGACTCCATATGAAGCTTGGTGGGGTAAGAAACCAACACTAGATCATTGTAAAGTGTTTGGTTCAATTGCATATGCTTATGTGCCATCATAGCTTAGGCATAAACTTGAACCAAAGGCAGAAAGATATGTGTTCATTGGTTATGATGAAAAGTAGATGGGTTACAGATTGTGGAATCCTCTAACCAAAAAATTTATTGTTTCTAGAGATGTTACATTTGATGAACAGAAAAGTTGGTATGCAGATCAAAGTCATACAACTGAAGAATTTGAAGAAGAGGTAAGAAGACGTGAGAAAGGAAAATCAATTGTGCAGGTAAGTAGAGATGAAGATTATATGCAAGCAAGTACATCTAGAAGTGGATTAACAAGAAGGAATGAAGAAGCTCCTATATTTGATGAAGAGGCGTATCCAGACACATATGAAGAATGTGAACCAAAGAGGTCAAGCAGGACTAGAAGGCAACCAGAAAGGTATTCTTATGGTACTTCTTACATAACTCAGAAGAACTATGCATATATGATCAAAGATGATGAGGAACCTTAGAACTATGATGAAACTAAAGGTAAGAAGCAATGGGAAGAAGCAATGAAGGAAGAATTCAATGCATTGGAGGAGAACAAGACATGGGAACTTGTTCCTAAACCAAATGGTAAGAAAGTTATTGGAAATAAATGGGTTTATAAAGTGAAGAAGCTTGTAGATGGAAGTATAGCCAGATACAAAGCTAGACTAGTGGTGAAAGGCTATGCCCAAACCTATGGCATAGATTATGATGAGACATTCAGTCCTGTAGCTAAGATGTCAACTATAAGAACAATCATTGCTATTGCAGCTTCAAAAGGATGGACCCTAAGTCAATTGGATATAAAGAATGCATTCTTGAATGGATACATATCAGATGAGGTATACATGGAGCAACCTCAAGGGTTTATAGATTCCAGGTATCCAAATTTTGTTTGCAGGTTGAGAAGAGCATTGTATGGATTGAAGCAAGCTCCAAGAGCATGGAACTATAGACTGCTGAAGTATCTCAATGATCTTGGATATCAAAGTTCAAAAGCAGATCCCAGTCTACTTATCAAAAGAACAGAGGAAGGTACAATCTACGTTTGTATTTATGTAGATGACATTATAATCACAGGTACTTCAGATGAAGGAATCAAGGAGGTAAAGAGATTACTTGAAAAAGAATTCAAGAGCAGTGATCTAGGAAAGTTGTCATACTTTCTTGGAATGGAAGTCACTTATACAGATCATGGAATATATGTATCACAAGAAAGGTATCTTCTGAATCTATTGAAAAAGTTTGATATGGAAAATTGCAGAGAAGCTTCAACTCCACTTGAAGTTAATCACAAGCTCAGTAAATATGATGGTGCAGAATATAAAGATATGAGGAAGTATCAATCTCTTGTGGGTAGTTTGATTTATGCTACACTAACAAGACCTGATCTTAGTTATGTAGTGGGAGTTTTGTCACAATTCATGCATTGTCCAAAGGACCCACATTGGATTGCAGGTCAAAGAGTTCTCAGATATATCAAAGGAACTATAAAGGAAGGATTATATTATCCTTTTACATCAGATTTGAAGTTGAGAGCCTATAGTGATTCAGACTCGGTAGGTAATCACGATGACAGAAGATCAACTCATGGCTACATGATAGACATTGGTGATAAGCTTGTAAGTGGTGTTCAAAGAAACAACATACAGTAGCATTATCATCAACTGAAGCTGAGTACAAAGGACTTGTGGAAGCAGCTAAGGAGGTCATATGGATGCAGACATTGTTCAAAATCTTGGGCATTGATCAAGGTATACCTACAATGCATGGAGATAATATGAGTTCACTTTATCTTGCAGCAAATCCAGTATTTCATGCTACAACAAAACATATAGAGATACATTATCATTTCCTGAGAGAAAAGGTAATGGAGAAAGAGATTGAAGTGGAGTACATTTCTACTAAAGATCAGATAGCAGACATAATGACAAAGAGCTTGGATGGGTTCTAGAAGTTTTTTAAAAGTCACGAGAATGAGAAAATCTATATAAGTTAGTTTGTATCAACTGACGCGATGGAGAAGAAGTGAAAGAGAGTGATAGAGTGTGAGAAGGAGTTCATTTTGTATGACTGAGTATAGTCGGGCTTCTCTGAGTGAGAAAGCATCTGTAAAACTTCTGAGTTTTTCATAGCTATGAGAAGAAATAGTTAAAGTTCTGTGTATGAGACTCTCTCCATCATCTCCATGTTTGTCTTTTGTGAAATGATTTCAAAAGTTGAAGTTTTCCAAGCAAGTCGATGCCTGGCATCGAGTTTGTGCTCATAAGTCTGTGTTTTATTTTCTGAGTTTCAACTCCTGCTAAATCTTCTTGAAAAGATGATGTTTGTGGAGCAACTCGATGCCTGGCATCGAGTTTAAGCATAAAGTCGATGCATGGCATCGACTTCTAACATAAAAGTGGTCTTGTTCATGTGTGTGTTCAAGGGGGTAATTCTGGCATTGAAAAAGTGGCTAAAAAAGCTGAAAGTCGATGCCAGGCATTGACTTTTGGTTCCAAGTCGATGCTAGGCATCAAATTTTCATTTTTAGACACTCAAAATTACTAAAGGAGGCTAAATTTCTAGTTTTGGCAGTCATAGAGGGTCATCTTGTGAAGGCCATAACTTGAGTTCTAGAGATTTGTTTCTTGCATATGATAGCTTCTTGGAAAGCTCTACTCTTCTAGTGTTATCCACTAAAATATCTTGGAGAAATAATGTTGGAGCTAAGAGAAATTAGCAAAATACTGAGGTATGTCATTTCAATGCCTCGAAAAATCTAAAGAAGTAAAGTTCTTGGTTTTGGCTATCATTTCTCAAATTTTTGAGTGGCAATGAGTTAATGGTGACCATAGAGGTGTTCTAGTGTCACATTAATTCATTTCTTGTGGTGTTTTACACATCAAGAACCAAAAGAGGAAGGATCTATCTAAAACTGATAATCAACAAACCCTCATCTAACCTTACGCTCTGGAAGACCCTAAGTCAGATACGTTTGTGAAAAGATCACATACTTAAAAAATAACAAAGAATGCTAACAAGTTTGCTGCCAGAAATCCTCAAACTTATGTGAACACACCTTCTCAAACACCTCATCCAAATATGCATAAATCATATACGTACTGATTCTCTTGTACCTATGCCGAATAGGACTCCTTTAGATATGAATGCCACTGCCTTCATAAAATTCAAGTAGTACCTGTATGCATAAAGAGAATATGTACCTGAATTCTTAACATAAGATGTAAATCTTATGTTAACCACCATCCAATGTCTTTGAAGTAACCCGAAATCTTCACGTAGAAGACAATCTTCAAATACACCATGTAGATGGCCGATCCTCACCATCAAGCTACTAATAACCAAGTCCTCTTTCCATGAACAAGAGATAACCTCCTCTCCATGATCAAGAGTGTGAGCACACTCTTCTTCTCTAGGAAGAACTCCATAGCCGCTCCTCAACATGCTTCAAGTTAGCACCATGGTTGCCCCATGTGCTAGAAGAAACACCACCTCTATTGAGGTCCAAGCACTAAGGCTTGTGTTGAACACTAGGTGAAGGATGTCTTGATAATGAGCCAATGGCTTCTTATATAGCTTTGTATGTATCCTTGAAAAGCACATAATAAAGCACATATTGAATAAAGCAAGCTACGATCTACGATTGTTATGCGATAGAAAAATAAACTCCGTCGTCCACCATTGCTTTATCGACTTGAACGTTCGCTGTCCATTGCTTTATTAATTTGAAAAGCATGATAAAAGATATTTCAGCACTGCATCTCATGGGATATGAACCTGTACCATGAGGATGGGAGGTTGCTCACTTAACCAAGGTGCCAACGCCTTTTTCTTGTACAAAGAACTCAACATTGTTTGAGTTCTAGACTTTTGACCAATAGGAACATTGTTTTCCAACAATCCCCCCAGCAATGTCATATTGGTACAAACTGAACTGAATCTGCAAATTGTCACAAGCTTCAAACTATCACAAGCTTTAAGCTTGTACTCCTGCACTGACCTTCAAATCTTTTCTTCAAAAAATCTTCTTCAAAATTGAATTTGACTTTTCTTCAAAAATCCTGAACTTGTTGAATATGAACCATAATACTTGAGAAAATATGCAAACTAGATATCCAATAGTGTACCCATCAAGCAATCACTGCTTGACAACAAATGTAGCAAGTACTGACTCTGAACCTGCTATCTCCTGTCTTCACAAACCTAAAAACATACACTAGGATCCACATATTTGCATTTACCTTTCGAAAAGATTTCTCAACGTACGTCTGTTGTGTCATGTAAATACACTAATCAAGAATTGAATCCTAGAACCTATGACTGAAAACTCACAACTTAGTGTATTATGAACACTACTGGTTCATCTCTGACTGTACTCAAGTCAACTCAACTGAAATCAATTGAGATCAACTGAAATCAACTGAGATCAAGTCATGAGTCTCATCAAAAAATCTATGATCTCATCATGTCTTCATCCTTCTTTATCTGTAAATCCTTCATACCTCTTTCCTTCAAAACCTGGTATAATAATATATGTGCACACTTCTCAAACATACCTCTCTGAAATATCAAGTTTCTCTTCAATAGAACTCTGGAACATTCTCGTGAACAGGAACATCATAACCGGAACTTTCTCCAAACATTCTCCTTCTTCCTTCTTCTTTCAAAGCTGGAACATAAAGAGAACCTGACAAAGGAAATATAGGAATACCTGAAATAGGAATACTTGTAAGTATGACTCTGCATTCTTTCACATATGACTGAAAATAAGCCTTCATGTTTCATCATCCCCCTAGATGACTTAACACTAGTATCCAGTTTTCTTCAAATTATATCAGACTTTATGAAATCTTGGACGTCCTTCTTCATAAATCTAATCTTCAGTGATCAATACCTATATCTGAAACAAAATCTCTGAACCCTTTCTATTAGCACTACAATTGCTAATAGCTTTCACTGTAAGTCTTTAGCTTCCCATATTGTAGAATAAGGTTAGCTGATCTTAACATAACAAAACCTTGCTGAAAGCTTTATAGGATTCATAACCTTCTGCAACATAACAAGTATCTTCTTCTATCTCTCTGCAACCCAAATCTGATAGAACATGAATCTTTGACTTACTTTCTCAAATGCTAAGAACTTTACAAAGAAAGGATAGATACCTAACTCATACATATTCAAGATCTTTCATGATCATTCAAGATCATCCAAGATCATACTAGATCATACAAGATCATCCAAGATCATACTAGATCATACAAGATCATCCAAGATCAATGATCTCTCTTGTGTAGAATCTGCTCTCATCAAACCTTCATGACTGAATGTTTGATTTGCTACCTGAATGTCTCCAAGTGTCCATGCTTCTTACAAATTTGTAAAACTTTTCTTCAAACAAATCAGTGGACAAAACTCCTCACATTGAGAACTCCAAAAGCTACAAGTTGATACTTCATCTTTTCATATTCAACCCGGGTGAAATGTGATAGTACCTGCTTGATTTTCTTTTGGCTAACTCCACTTCTCAATCAGGTGATAGGATCTGATGGAACAACTTTTTGAATACAAACATGTATCCAAAATTCTAGACAAACATAGAAAGTAGATTCTCCATTGACTTGTACAGCAACAAAATTGAATTTTTTGAAGTTTCTGAAAATACTGAATATGAGGTAACCTTTTCCAAACATAAAACCTCAACCTAAGTCTTCAACATCTGCTACAAAACTCTTTTACTTTAAGAGTTAGATAAAGAAGAAATATACTTCTCTACAACTTGTCATATACCAAGTAGCTCTGTATTGACACACCAAAAATTCTTTGAGAGAACATATAAGCTGCCTGCTCAAAAGCTTCAACTAAAACATAACTCATACACATATGAGTTACAACATATATCTACTGCTTTTTCTTTCTCTTAATGCAATTCTTTGTCAAATCTACTAAATCATGACCAAGTGTAATGCAAAACAAGAAACTACTTCTTCTTTAGACTATCTTCACATAAGATGTTCTCCTAGACTTGTCTTTGGGTGTAGAGGATAAAATAGGAAAATTATATGGAAAATATATGAGAAAAGGGAGCCTTACTTTTCTTTTGGAAATGATGGACTTTCTTCTTCTGCATCTTTCTTCCACCTGATGATGTCAACATCTTCAAACTTCTCTTCCATACCTTTTGTTCTCTTCATCTTGAAGTAGCAAGCACTCTTAACTTCTTCAAATGAATTCTTTATCTTCCGCTAATGCTAAGAGTAACAGACAAAACAAACATGGTATACAAATGGAAGTGAACATAGAATCATGTTTTATGATCTCCTCATATCTCTGAATCAAAATTTTGCTTCAAATGTTTGATAGACTGAATTCACCAACCTTTTGTCTGAATGATGAATTGCCTTTCTAGAGTTACCTCTCTAGATACCTAGATTACATTCTGTACCTGGATATCCAACATGGTTTACAAATGGAAGTGAACATAGAATCATGTTTTATGATCTCCTCATATCTCTGAATCAAAATTCTGCTTCAAATGTTTGATAGACTGAATTCACCAACCTTTTGTCTGAATGATGAATTGCCTTTCTAGAGTTACCTCTCTAGATACCTAGATTACATTCTGTACCTGGATATCCAACCAATTGGCTGAAAAACTCATCCCATCTCCAAATTTGTCTTCTTAGATGAGCCTTCTTGCCATGAAAGAGATCTCTCAAAACTCTCTAGAAAAAAACCTCTAGATACCTGTTTT
>MU260124.1:30000-50000 GCA_020310875.1 Ceratopteris richardii | reverse complement strand
AAGTTTATGTCTTAGTTGTGATGGCACGTAAACATATGCAATTGATCCAAACACTCTACAATGATCTAGTGTTGGTTTCTTACCCCACCAAGCTTCATATGGAGTCATTCCATTGAGAGCTGCACATGGTAATCTATTCACAAGATATGTAGCTATATTTATAGCCTCAGCCCAAAGATAATTTGGACAATTCTTCTCCTTTAGCTTAGCTCTAGCAAACTCAACTAAAGTCCTGTTCCTTCTTTCTGCTACACCATTTTGTTGTGGTGTATACCTGCAAGTTATTTCTCTCTTAATACTTGCATTCCAAAGATAATCATTGAACTCTTGGTAGAAGTATTCTCCCCCTCCATCAGACCTCAGTCTTTTAAGCTTTTGACCTGTGACTCTCTCTGCATATGCATGAAAATGCTTGAAGGCTCCAAACACTTCTGATCTTTCCTTCAAAACATATAATGTTATCCATCTTGTAGCATCATCAATGAAAAGAACATAATACCTTGAGCCACTGATAGATCCTTCTTTTGTTGGTCCCCATACATCTGTATGAATGAGCTCAAGTAATCCATCATGTTTGAATCCTTTCTTTTGAAATGGTAACCTGTGTGCTTTTCCCATTTGACATGCTTCACATTTATAAACCATATGTTGACTTTCCACATTTGGTAATCCTAGTACAGACTGATTAGCAACCATAGCTTTAATTCCTCTTTCATTGAAGTGACCTAATCTCTTATGCCAGAGATCAAGTTCTATAATCACTCCTTCACCATGTGTGAGCAAAGCTTGACCAATGTTCCCTTGTACTCTTAAAGTAAAGAGTCTACCTTCTTTCTTACCAGAGACAATCTGATTATATCCATTCTCTGGATCTTCAACAAATACTCCTTCATTTGTAAACTTGACTTGAAAACCTTTTTCAACTATCTGTCCCATAGTAATCAAGTTTTTAGGTATTGTAGGAACATACAAAACATTGGTTAGCAAATCTGCTCCACTCTTGCATTTCACTTTTCCAATTGAATGTACACTACGTCTTGTATTATCACTTGTTTGAACTGTATGACTAGAAATGCCTTTTTCCAATTCTGACATCAATTCTATGTTTCTTGACAGATGATTAGAACATCCAGAGTCAATGTAAAATACCTTTAGATCTTCTTTATCTGATGTGCTGATTGAATTCATCATCAATGATGTATGACTTTCATTCTGTGTGTCATTTGCATAGTTGTAGTAGGTGGTGTTGTAGGATTGATTTTGTCCCCAACTTCTTGCTCCACCTCTACCATAGGCTCCTCTTGGATTTTGTCTACCTCTCTGAAAATTATTTTGATATCTTCCACCTCAACCTCTGCTATTGTTGTTTTGATTCTGGTTTGATCCTTGTTGATTGTGCCAACAGTCATGAGCCAAATGATTACTCAATCCACAGATCCAACAAGCCTTCTTGTTGTTATTTTGATTACCTCTTCCTCTTCCAAAACCTCTTGGTCTTCCTCTACCAGTGCCTTTACCTCTTGCATAATAAACTTGAGAAGTTGACTCTTCTTCATCCTTTGCTTTACCTTTATCTCCTTTCTTCTTGTTCTTCATGTACATTGCAGAACTTTGTCCTTTATCTCCATCTCCCTTTAAGTCGCTTTAATGTGAGCATCAAACCAAGCAACTGGTTCAAATCTAGAACATAATGATTTAATGAAAGTTCTGTTGATAAGACAAAAGGTTTCCACCTTTCATCCCCTCTCAAACCTGTAAGTAATTGAGCAATCAACTTGTGATCCTCAATATCTTCATCTATGGATCCAAGACTATCTGCTAGATCCTTCATCTTAGTGACATAATCACTAATACTTTGACTTGGCTTCTTTTTGAATGTTGTAAACTCTGACCATAGACTTGCTTTCCGTGCTTTAGTAGTGCTTTGGAAATGATACTCCAATGCATTCCATATATCTTCAGATGATTCCAATCCTCTGACGTGTGGTAGCAAATGATCTGAGATTGTGTTGTAAATGTATGCCTTTGCACTTTTTTTTTTAATATAAAGGAAGTTCGGCAATAGCCTACTCTCCCGGACTTGAATTAAATTAAGAAACAAGGGTACAATAGAAGGGGACTAGTGCCCACGGGACCCCCCAAATCCCACAAAGCAGGGTATGCCTTTGCACTTGCATCCTTCTTCTACCAATGCTTTAAAGCATCAAGTTCCTCTTTCTTTGGTCGGCTTTCATCTTCAAATACTGGCTTCTCTTCTTCACCTGTAACATATATCATGAGATCCTTACTCATAAGTAAGGCTTCCATTCTCATTACCCATGCGGGGTAATTATCTCTGTCTAGTTTGTCAATGGAGATATGATCTGCCATACTCCTTCCCTTCTGCTACAACCTGTGAGCTTAAAGGATAAAGGATAATACCTTTTGAAGTTCTTTGTGTATGAGGATACTTCAAAAGTAATCTTTTGATGCCTTGTGTCTTCAAATGCTTCACCTTTGAAACTTTAATGGAAAACTTTCCAAAACTTCTCGTACCTTTGTTGCCTTTTGCTCTTTAGGACCTTTCTGCTCTGATACCACTTGTTGATGTGTAAAACACCACAAGGAATAAATTAATCTGACACTAGAACACCTCTATGGTCACCATCAACTCATTGCCACTCAAAACTTTGAGAAATGATAGCCAAAACCAAGAACTTTACTTCTTCAGATTTTTCCAGTCACTAAAATTACATACCTTCAGTATTTTGCTAATTTCTCCTCGCTCAAAAATTATTTCTCCAAGATCTTTGAGTGGATGAAAGTAGAAGAGTAGAGCTTTCCAACAAGCTATCATATGCATAAAACAGATCTTTAGAACTCAAGTTATTTCCTTCAGAAGATGACCCTATATGACTTTCCAAAACTGGAAATTTTGCCTGTTTTAGTAAATTTCGCTATTTAAAAGTGAAAATTCGATGCTTATCATCGACTTGCAACCAAAAGTCGATGCCGGGCATCGACTTTGAGCTTTTCCAGCCACTTTTTCAACACCACAATTAGCCTCTTTTACACACACATGAACAAGACCACTTTTATGTGGGAAGTGGATGCGAGGCATCGACTTTATGCTGAAACTCGATGCCAGGCATCGAGTTGCTCCAAAAACCTCATGTTTTTAAGAAGTTCTCACAGTACATAAAAGTCAGATATGAAGACAAGGACTTATTAGGTGAGATTCGATGCCAGGCATCGACTTCTCGCATAAAACTCAACCTTTCAACATACATTCGATGCCAGGCATCGACTTGTTTGAAAAACTTCAATTCTTCAAAACATTATAGAGAAGACAAACACTGGAGATGGAAGAAGAAGACTTATACACAGAACTTTAACTAGTTCTTATCATAGCTATGAAAACTCAGAAGCTTACAAGTGCTTTCTCACTCAGAGAGGCTCGACTATACTGAGTCATACAAAATGAGTACTAACTCACTTTCTCATTGTCTTCCTCTACGCGTCAGTTGATACTAACTAACTTATATAGGTTTTTTTATTCTCGTGATTTTTTTAAAAACTTCTAGAACTAAAGTGAACTAACTTTACAAATATAATACACTTGTGAATTTGTCCCTTCACATAGGCATGTGGTTTTCTTCCTAAGATTTGACCTTCAAATATATGTCCAATTAGTGATTGTTTCTCCAACACTATCTATCTATCTATCTATCTATCTATCTATCTATCTACCTACCTACCTACCTACTTATCTATCTATCTATCTATCTATTTATCTATCTATCTATCTATCTATCTATCTATCTATCTATCTATCTATCTATCTATCTATCTATCTATCTATCTATCTATCTATCTATCTATATATCTATCTATCTATGTATCTATCTGTCTATCTATCTATCTATCTATCTATCTATCTATCTATCTATCTATCTATCTATCTATCTATCTATCTATCTATCTATCTATCTATCTATCTATCTATCTATCTATCTACCTGTCTGTCTCTCTATCTATCTATCTATCTATCTATCTATCTATCTATCTATCTATCTATCTATCTATCTATCTATCTATCTACTTGTCTGTCTATCTATCTATCTATCTATCTATCTATCTATCTATCTTTCTACCTATCTATCTATCTATCTATCTATCTATCTATCTATCTATCTATCTATCTATCTATCTATCTATCTATCTATCTATCTATCTATCTATCTATCTATCTATCTATCTATCTATCTATCTATCTATCTATACATCTCATTAGGGTGAAAAACGGCCTAAAAGGGGCTGTTTTGCTAATGAGAGATTAAGGAAATTGACAAATAGAGTCTTTCCACATGTACAAGAATATAACATTGCTGTCGCTTTTAACCGTATGAAGAAATTCTTTTTTTAATACAATATTCTCTAAAAGTGCTGCTAAAGTGATAAAGAGTCTCGTATTTAGTGTACAATTTTTCATTTTTATGCAATAAAAGATTTTTCGGCACACTACACAAAGCATATTCTCAAAATTCCAAGAAGGAATTGATTTTTGAAGATACAAAATATTTTTGGGTTCACAAAATTTCATAATCATTCAGCGACAAGGTTTACATCAAATCAAAAGTTTCCACGTGTAGAAAGCCTTTTTCTCTATAAATACTGTCAAAATTTGTGAACGTCGGTTTCTTGCTTTGAACATTATTCTTCTTCTAAGTTTAAATGGCTTCTTCTTCTCGTCGTCCTTCCAATCTTGTAACCTCATGTGAGGTTTACAACAAAAGAGAGGATTCTTTGTGGAAACCTCTTTCTGTGAAAGTAAATGAATGGATAACTATGATTCCTAGCTCCAGAGGTGCCCATAAAGTTAAGAGTGCCAAAAGAGACAACACAAGAAACCACTGGAAGGGACGTATTCTCAGTTTCAAATTGAAGAGATGCGATTGGTTTGCACGAGTACAACATGTGTACACCGCAAAGCATCTTGTTCTAGAAAATCATCTGCACTTCCGTTCGTACTGTAAGTGAAGTTTTACAATGCTCTTCTATCATTCCAATTGTTTTTGTATAATAAAATATATGTTTTTGTACTGCATATATCTTTCCTTCCAATATTCTGGAATGGCAACCTGTTGAATGTTTAACAGGAACATTTAGAGTTCTTCATAACGAATATGCATAACTCATGTATGTAGACATCTGTTCAATTTTTCAATAGCATAGAGTTATTTGTCCATTATGCAGATTATCAAGTGCCATCAGGGAGGAGTTCTTATGGAAATTTTTTTCACGTACCTGGTCCTTGCATCTCTTCATTAGATTAGGATGCTCCTGATCATTCAACAATTTCAAGTTTTCTATGCAAAATTAAATTTGACATCCAAAAGGCAATGTCAACAGGCCGAATTTCGAGAAGGATAAAGCTTGATGAGGTATCACCATAGTGTAGATTTTCAATTGATGATGCAGTAGTTAACATTAGATCAGAGAAATCATTATCTTGCATAAGTTGCTTGCCACCAAGGGTGATTAAGTTCCAACCCTTAAGATTGTAACAAGTTAACCCTGACATTCTTACATAATGTATCTTCCTCTAATAGAAGCTTCTATTGATACTTCCATTGAATTTTCTTTACAGGATCGTGACAAAGAATGTGTGTTAAATTATGAATTTTAAATGTCTATGTTCATATTTGCATTCTTTAATTTACTTTCAAGATTTCGATGAGGTTCTTATTGTACAATGATAAGAATATAAACCAAGACATTCTTAGATATTTTTTAGTCCTTTATTTCATATTTCCATTGATTTTTATTTGGAGGAGTGAATTGATGACTTCAATTATTCCCTTTCATCTAAACTCATATTGGCATTTTTTTGTTTAATCTTAACACTCTAATGAGGTTCCAACTAAGAAAAAATTATACAAGAACTTGCATAAGTTAATTCTAGATGAACAAGAGATTTAAAATTTAATATCTAATTTCAATTTAATTATTATAGTCTGTCAAAGGTGAAAATTAGTCTCAATTAAATTATTTGATTCTATCCATCTTTTCTGTCCTCAAGTAATGCAATAGAAAATATCATGGTACACATAACAAGTAATATAAGAGAGGGTGGAGAACCTGGTGCAAATTCCAATCCAAGGTTTGATATTTCAAAATATGAAGAGCATGACTTAAGTCATGAAACAGAGGAGACGAGATTAGAGAAGACAACCAATGCAAGCGACTAGTGCAATCTGAACTTGTCGAATGGCCCTTATCGCTTAGATCGGTCGTGTTTTAGCAAACTACCGTGAGAGACTTCAACAAGTGACCTTGCGTAAAGATTTGACTCATGAGTATAAAAACAACTAGCAACAGCTCATCTCATGCAAGGTTGCTAAAAGGGGATCCTATGTTGAAATGGATAATACGACCGATGCAAGCGATAGGGGCAGTCCAAAATTCTTTGATTCCCCGTATCGCTTGTATCGGTCGTGTCCTCTAAATTCTTTATATTCTTCTGTATCTTCTCCAATTTAAACTTTCCAACAGGAATGAAATAAGAAACCCACAATGCAGTCATATTTGTGACACGACCAAATTTAATTGGACCATGCAATGAACTTTTGTTTAACTCTCAAGAGGTTCAATACAACTGTATATTTCTGAAGGCATATAAATATTGTAAAGGCAAATAAATATGGTTACAATGACCATCTTCCAAATGAAGATTGGCATAAGTACATACAATTTGTACATAAATAAATCTTCCAACCTATGTTGGTTTTACAATAGATTTCGATCTTAGGCTCAAAAATGATTCAACCCTTTCTATCCTTTTTGGAGCCCTCTTTTCTCTATTGCTTGTGTCCCTTTTTGGAGCTTTCAGCTTGACTCTTTTTCTTGGTCCCATGCTTTAATGGTGAGTGAAGAGGAAGCCCTTTGTTTTTTTCTTCATACTTTTTTTATCACGTGGAGGGGGTGGAGGTGAGTCTGGATCATAGGGGCAGATTGCATGTTTCATGATGCCATTTATTGCTCTCTCTCTGATCAAGATGATCCATGCATCTAGGTAGTCTAATAAATTCAATTCAAGACTATAAAACCTTCTTTCCAAGAATCTTACATCATTTGCAATCACTCTCCAGCCACATGATGTTGCGTCTTTCTGCAATGGCACATGAATTTGTATGTATCCAAATTGCTTTTGTTCATTCAATTTAGCAATTCCAAGAAAATTCTGATCAATATGCATCTTGAGAAGCTTTGCAGCACTGCATTGTAAACTAAAAATCAGAATGGATGGCATGGCTCTAAAATAGAGAACAACAAAATGTATAGCAACTTACACTTTGCAATTCCCATGTTGTGGTTGAAGAGAATTGAGGAAAAGAGCTTGATATGCATTGAAGTCAACAATAATGAGACTTTAATGGCCCCCTGTCAATGAGTTGCATGTAAATATACTTTCTTAAATGAAACAAATATCTTTCCAAAATGAAGATTAATACTTACTTTTCAATATATGGGTAGATAACACATTCTACCTCTTCTGTAAAATTCTGTAGAAAGGACTTGGCATCTCCATGTTTATAAAAAAAACTCTGTGTCACCAGAGGATCTAAAATAAATACTTTTTATTGAACTACTTCCTCACATTGTTGAAGAAGAATCCTACAAATCAAGAAATAAAAATCTAGTTAAGGAACTAGAAAATTAAGCAATACAAGAGCACTTTATGGCCTCTAGATAATACCTGAGTGAAATGTTGACCACACTATCTGATATTTCAACATGAAACTCCCTCAACATTTTGTTGTCTTCAGGTCTAATGTCAAGAAACCATTCTTTCTGCCATGGCATTGCAACATTAACTATTATCTGCCCATCTCCTTTCTTAAGGAGCTCTTTATTTGCTTTCTATAACTTTTGAATCTGGTTTAAGATGACACTTTCCTCTGTAAATAATCCCTGCTTTTTCCTCTCCTCCTCACTATTTGCTGCAGTTCTAGTTTCATCATCATGAGTGACCTAAGGGTTGATCTCTTCAATGACAACTGTTGTTTTGGGTGCTTGGGTTGGAGGTATATTAAAAATATCAAAGAATTTTTTATCATGGTGATCAATAGGAACCAGAGATTTATCAAATTTATATCTTATTCTTGAAACAATAAGATAATCCTTTGCCATTAGTGTTACGCTATGAGAATGAGCAGCACATAAATAGGCATCATTCATAAAATCAATAGCAAAGTCCTCTATAGCTTCTTGCAGGCATAGCAATGCTTGAGTTTTCCACCTCACATTGATAAAGGATGAGGTCTTCATTAAAGAACAGAGGTTTCTTGTGATCTGCTTGACAACTCTCATAAATGGAAGTCTAGGGATCAACAATCCCACAGACTTTTGAGCTCTTCTAATTTCCCTCAAGGACTTTACATGGTACTTGACCCTTTTCTTTGAAGGCTTGTCTGATACATTGCCTTGAACCTTCTGGGGATTTTGCTCCTAGACATTTTTCTCCTAGGCATTTTGTTCCTGGGCATTTTGTTCCTGGGCATTTTGGTCCTGACCCTCAGGGTACAACTTCCTTGTTGTCTTTTTGGTCCTAGCCATACTCTGCACAAAATGAGAGTCTTTAGGCAAGGAATTAGGAAGGAAAGGAAACTTACTCTCAAAAATTTTGATCAAGGACTCTTTCCACTGTCAGATACACGATCGATCCAAGCGATAAGAGTCATCCGAAAATGCCCGGATGTCCCTTATCGCTTGCATCGGTCGTCCTTGAATTCATCATCAAATATCAATCAATACTAGTTCAAATATATCTTACAATGCAAAATACTCAAACATCACTAAGAAAAACATAATTTGCAAGCTATGATCAATGAGTCTTTCCACTGTCAGAGACACGACCGATCCAAGTGATAAGAGTCATCCGAAAATGCCCGGATGTCCCTTATCGCTTGCATCGGTCATCCCTAAATTCATCATCAAATATCAATAAATACAAGTTCAAATATAGCTTACAATGCATAATACTCAAGCATCACTAAGAAAAACATAATTTGCAAGCTTTGATCAAGGACTCGATGCCATTTAAGAAACATGACCGATTCAAGCAATTAGGATTATCCATAAATCTCGGATGTACCCTGATCGCTTGGATCGATCGTGTCCATATTACCTAACGTAGAGAGCGCTCTCTATAGAAATTCTGAAGAAGCAGCTTAAAAACTTGGTGGCGATGGAACCTCGATGCTTGGAAAGTGTTGACAAAAAAAATGAAAGAAATGAATAGGGAAGCTTAAATAGGTCCCAGAACTGATTTGACCATTGGTGCCATGTGGCATGCCATGATTGGTCCATGTCATATAGTCGTTGCAAATTCCAACATCTTTTGAGACATGGCATGATTTGATTGGTCCATGTCATCTATCATTGAATCACTCAATGTACCTTTGCCATGTGGCACTCATTGATTGGTCCACATCGTTCGACAATTACTTCCTCCCTCCTTGCCTATAAATAGCAACTTCCTTCACAAATTCAAATTTTGAACCTTCAGAGAATTTGTCTCATTTACATGCGTATTTTTCTTTCATCCCTGACACGACCAATACAAGCGATTTTCCCCGTTTGACCTACGTTGACTCGCTTCAGTCGCTTGCATCGGTTGTGTTCTCCTCATAGACATACAAGAGAAGCTGCAGCTAAGATGGAGGGAATGAATGAGATCCTTAGTGTCTCTCCATCAGAGAAACTTCTTGATTTCATGGTTCAAGAGGGTTTAACTATAGATTATTTTCCTGATGCAATGACAATATTCAACCCCAAAATTGATTTTGAAAAACTCCTAGAGAAATAAAAAAGTTTTCTTAAGGATGAGTGTGAGATTTTCTCGGGGTTGATCAATGGAAAGATCCTTTCTATTTCTTAGAAAACCTATGTACATCCTCACATCTTTGGGAAGGATCCAATAGATAGGGCAAAAATCACAAGAAAATGCAAAAGGATATCCCCTTTGCCAGGGAAGCTTGATTTATGCCCTGAGCATGAAAAGGACTACTGCTTGCTCCCTTTAAACATTGCTTTCTTGATATGGCTTGATCACATCTCAGTCGAAAAGGAGGAAAATGTTCATGTTGAAGACCAGCCTTTCTTAGAGCTGACACTTGAGGGAAGCTCAAAAACTATGAAAGGTGTCATGGAGATTGTTGAGGAGATCAATGTCCAAGCACAAGAAGAGCAGGTCAAAGGTTTTAATGTGGCCACTTTTAAAGCAGAGATTGCAATAAGGGAGCCAACTAAAGAAGTTCAAGTGTCTGAGAAGTCCCTATTCTCCCAAATCTACCTTTTTACTTTATCTCTGAAAAAGAGTTTATACCTCTATTTTACATTCAGGAACTTTTCAATCTAAGGGAGGACTACTACCTTGCAGGTATAGCTGAGTCAGAAGAAGTTGCAAGGAGACTCATCAATAAGAAAGGAGAAAGAAAAGAAGAATTTTTGCGTCTTGATTTGGATTTGTCTAGTGAAGAATTCAAAGATTCATCACAAGCTCTTTCAAAATTCTTTGAGAAAGCTATCTCAGAGAAGCCAACACTTGCTGATGAAGAGTTTGATGAGCATCAGAAGCAACTTGGAATATACTCGTTTGGGCGCGGCTATTCATTCTTGGATGTTGCTGAGGACAAAGGAACAATTTATATTGACTCAAAAGAGATCATCGAGGAGGAAGATGAGGTCAAGGTATGTTGTTTAATATATTCTTATGAATTTAAGGTTTTGTCCAAGATCTCCATTATTAGTGAGAAATCGACCACGACCGATGCAAGCGATAAGGCCCATCGGATATTTTTCGTTGGGCCTTATCGCTTGCATCAGTCATGTTTGGACTTGAAGAGGAAGATGAGGTCAAGGTATGTAGTAAAATACATTCTCATGATTTTTAGGCTAAAGAGATGATATACGACCATCGATTTTCTCCAAGGTCTCCATTTAGACTGTGAGAAATCGATCACGACCGATGCAAGCGATAAGGCCCATCGGATATTTTCTGTTGGGCCTTATTGCTTGCATCGGTCGTGTTTGGACTTGAGGAAGATGATGTCAAGGCATACAGTTAATTATATTCTCAAGAATTTTAGGCTAAGGATATGAGATGGGACCGATGCAACATCTCTAGCTTGTCTCGGATTTGTCCAAGATCTCCATTAGAAGTGTCAAAAATCGATCACGATCAATGCAAGCGATAAGGCCCATCGGATATTTTCTGTTGGGCCTTATTGCTTGTATCAGTCGTGTCTAGGAGTTGCATGCAACATTGATAATAAATATCTTGCTTTGTAAGAATTCACCTCATTCAGCAAATATAACATGTTTCTAGGTAGTTTGCATAGAGATATTGATGACGACCGATGCAAGCGATAAGGACCATCTGAATTTCTCTAAAGACCCTAATCGCTTGCATCAGTCGTGTCTCTTGCTTTATGTCTAATTGTTTCAAGCTACTTTTCATGACTCCTAAAGTGTGCTTGCACTTCGTCTGACCTTGTTTTTCAATTTTACCACAGTTCACTATATTGGATGAAGCCAATTACCTTGGCAGGGGCAAGGGAACAAGAAAAGCCATAGAAGAGAAAGGAAAAGCAAAGGTGGATATTCATTCTATTATCCACTATCTTCCAAACTTGAACCCAGACACTTTTTGTGTTATTCACAAGCACTATAGTGAGGAGCCACACTTTGCATTGTTCTCCTTGAGGACTCTATCAAAATACATGGGTTTTACTCTAATACCCTTTAATGCTTTCAAAGTTTTGCTGCTTGAAAGAGCAGCTCCATTTAGAATTTTTGGATATGCCCCAGGACTCAATGCTTCAAGGGCAGGGTACTTTCTTTGTTATTCAAGCTATGCAATGGCTGCAGGGGTGTCAAATTTAAAAAGCATTGCTGGATACAGGAGAAAAGAGTTCCTTAGATATAGAGGTGGTTTTCCAGAGCCAAGCTCTTTAAAGAGGCTCAAGGAATGACTTCATTTTTTCAAATTCTATTTCTCAACAAATGTACATATACAAAAATTGCCCAATGTGATATAAGACATTGCAAATTTTTTTGGTGTAACTAATCCATGGCCTAATATTAATTGTTATTGATCCATGATCTATTCTCTGGTCAAAGTCATCTGATGGTAATAGAAATATTTCTTTTCAAAGCTTAATACATCATGAAATGTACATACATGATATCTTTATTTCTCAAAGAAATAAAAGACATTGCAAATATTAAAGCTGTGTTTGAAATGTAGTCTTTTTCATTTTGTGATATTGATACATGATGATTTTGTCTGGTGATAGTCATATTCTTCTGATTATATTTGGCATGAGGTCCTTTGTAATTGTCTTTTAAAGAACCAATCAAAAAGCTCTCTGAAGGCATTGCTCTTTGTTACTCCTCCTCCTTTCCTTGTACACCTAAAGAATCTTGTCCTTGCTTGATAATGAGATTTTTCCATGCCTTGGGTGTTCCACATGGCAAGTGGTTCTTTTTCTGCAAAGAATGCACCATGCACAAGAAGAATATGCTAGAATGTTGGTGCAGGCCAATCACCAATTGAAGGCTTGGGAGATCAAATGATGAAGGAAGAATCAATTCCTAAAATGTGGAAGAAGATTACATTCAGAGGACAAGAGAAGTGTACACATATGTACATTAGCATAGTCATAGATGACTTAGATCTTTTGTTCAGTAAAGAATCATGTACAAATTATCTATAAATACTTGAGAAAAGTCGGGGCATGTATGAGAGCATATGTGACAATAGTTAGAAGTCAAGAATGAGGGAGATAGAAGTTATGAGATAGAGAAAAGTGAATTTGAGTTAGCTCTCATCACTCAGTTGTAATTCTTCTGAGTAAAGAAAAATATTTGCACCTGATGTTTCTGCGTGTTCTCCTTCTACAGTAGATCAATTGTGAAATGCTTTTGTACAAGTCTAAGTTGAGAGTTGCTTGACCTCTTTGCAAAGTTTTAGCTTCCAATTGTAATCAGGCTGAGTGAATTAAGTGTAGGAACATTCATATGTGAAGTGTGTTCACTGGTTCCTAAAACAGGCGCAGATTTCAAAGTTAATGTTTTGGTCATTTCTCCTAGCACAGTTTAAAGTTTTGCATGAGTGAGGGCTTAATCTTTAAGTTGGAAGATAAGCTACTTATGTCTAGAAGCATTTTGTAAAACGGGTTCTATTCAAGGAGAACCAAGTCTTAAAAGTTACAGGTGTAAAGTCAACTGTTCTGAGTAACAGTTTCTGACATAGGTAATTTGAGAAGTTGATTTCTCAAGTTATACTTAATCTTTTGAAGAGATTCAACTTGGAGTAGATGTGCAATCTCTAGGAGATACTTCGTACAAAGTTTTATCAAAAACTTTACATGTTTGATAGGTCAATGTGGAGAAATAGTGCAGCAGACTTTTCTGTGTTTTATCTTCTTCACAGATTTGTTAATCTTTTGATAATTAGCAATTGATCCTCTAAATTAGTGGAGTGTTTGACTTACTCTTGGTATAGAGGTGCTCTAATCACAAGAGTAAGTTGTTCTTTTGGAGATTAACATTCTCCATCAGTGGTATCAGAGCAGGAGACATCAATTTGAAGAAAAGGAGGATCCCGACTGCTGCAGATTCAAGAAATTCAACACTTGAAGGACTAAGAAGTGAAAGCTTGGAGTCAAAGCTTGAGGAGAAGACTATTTGACATCAAGAAAGGCAAAAGGAGTTCAATTCGAAGTAAAGGTACATACATTGTTTGTAAAGCTTGAAGATTTCAATACACGGGTGGATACAAGATGGGAGAAAGCTTGCAGATTGATAAGCTAGATAGGGAGAACTATCCAGCATGGTCCATGAGGATGGAAGCACACCTCATGAGCAAAGATCTTATATCATTTATTACAGGAGATGAAGAAAAACCTGAGTTTGCAGATCCAAGTATTCCTACTAGGGAAGAACTTGCAATGTTGAAGACTTGGATGAGAAAGGATGCTCAAGCAAGGAGTATCATCTACATGGCTGTAAATGATTACCTTCTACCTCATATCAGAGGTTTGGAAAGTGCCACAGATGTTTGGAATGCCTTGGAAGAGCATTTCCAAAATACAACTAAGTCAAGGAAGTCCTCACTATGGGCTGAGTTCACAACCTTCAAGAAGAAGAGCTCACAATCAATTTCAGATTATGTGGCAAGGATGAAAGATATTGCAGATAGTTTGGGAGCAGTGGATGAAGAAATTGAAGAGGAAAAGTTGGTAAGACAAATACTTACAGGTTTGAGAGGAGATGAGAAGTGGAAGCCTTTTATATTGTCCATAGAGTTGTCACTTGATCACTTTACTCCTGACCTTAATCAATTGCTAGGACATATGCTAACCTTTGAGCAGGATCTTAAAGGAGACAATGATAGAAGTACAAGTCAAGCTATGTACTCCAAGGACAAGAAAAAGAATGGCAAGGGAAAGCAATCAAATGATGATGAAGGGAATTCAAATCAAGCTAACTTCACAAAAGGGAAGACAAATTTCAGAGGTAGAGGAAGAGGTGGTAGGACATCATATGGTAGAGGAGGTGGAAGAAACTTCCAATCTCAGTCCTACAACAATAATTATTACAATTATGCATCAGATCAGAAGGATGACATGACTCTTATCTTGAATGCAACTCATGAATCAATGGGAGAAGATCAAAGAGTGTTTTATATTGACTCAGGGTGCAGTAACCATCTGAGTGGGAATCTATCTTTGATGACTGATATGGAAGCTAGGGTGAATGGACATACAGTTCAAACAGGTGACAATACCAAACATAAAGTGGAGAGCATTGGATCAGTGAAGACAAAGAGTGGAAGTACACTTCTGAGCAAGGTACTTTATGTTCCTACTATTCCTAAAAATTTGATAAGTGTAGGGCAAATTGTGGAGAAAGGATATGAAGTAAGATTCACAAATGATGGTGTCTATGTACAAGATCCAAATCAGGGATATAGAACCATAATTGCAGGAAAAAAGGAAGGAAGATTGTTCACTCTCAAAGTCCAAGGTAATGTGGGACATGCATTGTTTACCTATGGAGGTCAAAAGGTGTCTGAATTAGACCTATGGCATAAAAGGCTAGGTCATTTCAATGAGAGAGCTATAAAGGAGATGTCAAAGAATCAGGTGGTGCTTGGATTGCCAAATATTGAAGGGCAACATATGGTGTACAAGTGTGAAGCTTGTCAATTAGGTAAAGCACATAAGAGTTCTTATAACAAATCAGGGTACAAGTATTCAAATATGCTTGAATTGGTTCATACAGATGTATGGGGTCCCTCAAGGGACTATAGCATAAATGGATCCAGATATTATGTGTTGTTTGTTGATGATGCAACCAGGTGGATTACTTTGTATGTAATCAAGGATAAATCAGAAGTTTTCAAGACATTCAAACATTTTCATGCTTATGCAGAAAGGATCACAGGGCAAAAGCTAAAGAGGTTAAGATCAGATGGAGGGGGAGAGTATTTCTCAAAAGAGTTTGATGATTATTTGTGGAATGCAGGTATCAAAAGAGAAGTAACTTGCAGGTACTCCCCTCAACAGAATGGAGTAGCAGAAAGGAGGAATAGGACTCTTGTAGAATTTGCAAGAGCCATGATGAAGGAAAAGAATTGTCCAAATTACTTATGGGCAGAAGCCATTAACACTGCAACATACCTTGTGAATAGGTTGCCTTGCAAAGCTTTGGATGGAGGAACCCCTTATGAAGCATGGTGGGGTAAGAAGCCTAGTCTTGATCATTGTAAAGTATTTGGATGTATTGCATATGCTTATGTTCCTTCACAATTAAGACATAAGCTAGAACCAAAAGCAGAGAAGTATGTGTTTATTGGATATGATGATAGACAGATGGGTTATAGGTTGTGGAGTCCATCCACAAAGCAATTTCTTGTTACTAAAGATGTGACATTTGATGAGCAAAATATGTGGTATACAGGATCACCAAATGAGTATACAGGTGTTGAAGAAATTCAAAGGAAAGGAAAGGCAAAGGTAAAAGTTTGTGAAGAAATTGTTGATGAAGTTGACTCTAGATGTAGAGTGCAGGATCATGTAGAAGAAGGGCCAAGATTTGATCCAGAATCAAATGAGGCTGAAACTTCAAGAAGTGCAGAAATCAGAAGATCTACAAGGGAAAGGAAAGAACCTATAAGGTATAGTTATGATACATCTTTCCTAACAACAAAAGATTATGCCTACATTGTGAAAACAGAAGAAGATCCAACTACTTATGAAGAAGCCAAATGTAAACAGAATTGGGAGAAGGCAATGCAGGAAGAGTATGATGCTCTACTTGAAAATGAAACTTGGGAACTAGTACCAAGACCAAAGAATCAGAAGGTCATTGGATGCAAGTGGGTATATAAAACAAAGAGGTTTGCAGATGGTAAGGTGTCTAGATATAAGGCTAGACTTGTGGTCAAAGGTTATGCCCAAACTTATGGGGTAGATTATGATGAAACCTTTAGTCCTGTTGCTAAGATGTCTACAATTAGGACATTGATTGCTATTGTTGCTTGCAAGGGATGGAAATTATCACAATTGGATGTGAAGAATGCATTTCTAAATGGATACATTGCAGATGAAGTATATATGGAGCAACCAGAAGGCTTCATGGAGTCAATTGGATCAGATTATGTGTGTAAGCTCAAGAGAGCTTTATATGGGTTGAAGCAAGCCCCAAGAGCTTGGAATTACAGATTGGTCAAGTTCTTGAATGAATGTGGATTTCAAGCATCAAAGGCAAATAGTAGCTTGCTAGTGAAGGCAAGTGAAAATGGATATATTTACATGTGCATTTATGTTGATGATATTATTGTTACAGGAACAGATGCTCAAGGAATCAATGAACTCAAGAAGCAAATAGAGAAGGAGTTTAAGATAAGTGACTTGGGAAACTTATCTTATTTTCTAGGAATGCAGATTGTGTATACTCAACATGGAGTATATGTTTCACAAGAGAGATACTTGAAGAATCTTCTAGTCAAGTTTAACATGGAAGATTGCAAGACCTCAACTACACCATTGGAGGTAAATCATAAATTAAGCAGGTATGGAGGTGAAGAGTTCAATGACATGAAGAAATATCAGAGTTTGGTAGGTAGTCTAATCTATGCTACCTTGACAAGGCCAGATCTATCATATGCAGTAGGTGTGTTGTCACAATTTATGCATTGTCCAAAGAAGACTCATTGGATTGCAGCCCAAAGGGTACTCAGATATATCAAAGGAACCCTAAGTGAAGGTCTGTATTATGGTTTCACTTCTGACACAAGAATCAAAGTGTTTAGTGATGCAGATTGGGCAGGTGACTCAGATGATAGAAGGTCTACTCATGGATATCTATGTTATGTTGGAGACAAGTTAGTGTCTTGGTGTTCAAAGAAGCAACATACAGTTGCTTTATCATCCACAGAAGCTGAGTATAAGGGAATGGTAGAAGCTGCAAAGGAAGTGATATGGTTGAAGACCTTGATGAAAAGTTTTGAGATTGATCATAGTACTCCAATAATTTTTGGAGACAATATGAGTTCTTTGTATTTGGCAGCTAACCCTGTTTTTCATGCCAGGACTAAGCATATAGAGATTCAGTATCATTTCTTGAGGGAAAAGGTACTAGATAAAGAGATTGAAGTGATGTACACTCCAACAAAAGAACAAGTGGCAGATATGATGACAAAGAGTCTGGATGGACCTAAGTTACAAAGGTTCAAAGACATGGCAAGTAAAAAGAAGACAGAGAAAAACCTCAATTGATGATTGAGGGGGAGCTGTTGGTGCAGGCCAATCACCAATTGAAGGCTTGGGAGATCAAATGATGAAGGAAGAATCAATTCCTAAAATGTGGAAGAAGATTACATTCAGAGGACAAGAGAAGTGTACACATATGTACATTAGCATAGTCATAGATGACTTAGATCTTTTGTTCAGTAAAGAATCATGTACAAATTATCTATAAATACTTGAGAAAAGTCGGGGCATGTATGAGAGCATATGTGACAATAGTTAGAAGTCAAGAATGAGGGAGATAGAAGTTATGAGATAGAGAAAAGTGAATTTGAGTTAGCTCTCATCACTCAGTTGTAATTCTTCTGAGTAAAGAAAAATATTTGCGCCTGATGTTTCTGCGTGTTCTCCTTCTACAGTAGATCAATTGTGAAATGCTTTTGTACAAGTCTAAGTTGAGAGTTGCTTGACCTCTGTGCAAAGTTTTAGCTTCCAATTGTAATCAGGCTGAGTGAATTAAGTGTAGGAACATTCATATGTGAAGTGTGTTCACTGGTTCCTAAAACAGGCGCAGATTTCGAAGTTAATGTTTTGGTCATTTCTCCTAGCACAGTTTAAAGTTTTGCATGAGTGAGGGCTTAATCTTTAAGTTGGAAGATAAGCTACTTATGTCTAGAAGCATTTTGTAAAACGGGTTCTATTCAAGGAGAACCAAGTCTTAAAAGTTACAGGTGTAAAGTCGACTGTTCTGAGTAACAGTTTCTGACATAGGTAATTTGAGAAGTTGATTTCTCAAGTTATACTTAATCTTTTGAAGAGATTCAACTTGGAGTAGATGCGCAATCTCTAGGAGATACTTCGTACAAAGTTTTATCAAAAACTTTACATGTTTGATAGGTCAATGTGGAGAAATAGTGCAGCAGACTTTTCTGTGTTTTATCTTCTTCACAGATTTGTTAATCTTTTGATAATTAGCAATTGATCCTCTAAATTAGTGGAGTGTTTGACTTACTCTTGGTATAGAGGTGCTCTAATCACAAGAGTAAGTTGTTCTTTTGGAGATTAACATTCTCCATCATAGAAGAGCAGAAGAATCTCATTAGATCTTTATTTCAATTAAAAATAAATAAATTGAATAAAATATCTTTGGAGCTCACCAAGTAGTATGTTATGTCTTTGGCACCCCATGCCTCTATGATGGTTTCTGTAAGCTTTGTGGTCACCTTTCTGAAATCTGCCACATAACGTTTTGATGTTACCTGCTGCCTCATGATCTTATAAAGATTATCTAGTTGGACCCACACCTCCATTCTCTTTTTTTCTATTTTTGGTTTGCTTTTTACATTGGTCGTGACCTCACAAAATTTTTTCCAACAATTCCACATGGCATTTAGTTGCTTGTCATCATGGTTGTTGAAGAATCTCCTTGCTTTTACACCTCCCATTGAGACATCCTGTAGTACATCAATTGTATTTTGTGAAAGCTTTGAATCTTTTCTTAGATGAACATCACCACCATGAAATCCCATTTCTGAAAGAAGACATTCACATTTTTTTATGCACTCATCTGCAAGAGTTGTAAGCTTGATAGAATATGCATAATCCAAGTGAAGACGGACCAACTTGTCAATGATTGTTAACTCTGAATGTAGTGTACATATGTGTACATTTGTCAATGCTATTGTAAGTATGGGATCCCAAATCATTGAAGAAGATGAGTAGTTACGAAGAATAACATTTTGTATGGAAGGAGCCTCTTCAACCTCAGCTCTAGCAATCCATCCATTTGTGCCTGGGCTTTGCATGCAGTACAAGCAAGGGTACTTAGAATTTGCTCCCCCACTTATACCAAACATGCATTTGAGCATCTTAAGGTCTCCACTCAAATGCCACTCAACTTGAAAGTTCTCCTAGTCTTTGACATTCAACAATTCTCCTACATGATGCCTTTGGATAACATTTGGAATGTTTGTCTATGAGAATAACCATTTAAGTTTTTTATGGCTCTTAGATGGAACTTGAGCACAACCAACCCACCATAACTCCATTTCTGATTGTACTTTGAGAGACGGAGTATCCAATTCCCCAAGGCTATAGTCCAAAGCTTTGTTCATCAGTGCAATACTTATTCTCTCCATTTTTTGATGTTTTTTAAGCTCAACTTCATCAAGTTTGATTACAAATTTCAATAGACCAGAA
>MU260124.1:17500-20000 GCA_020310875.1 Ceratopteris richardii | reverse complement strand
ATTGAAGAGACTAAGGTCAGATGGAGGGGGAGAGTATTTCTCTAATGAGTTCAGTGATTACTTGTAGAATGTAGGTATAAAGAGAAATTACTTGCAGGTACTCTCCTCAACAAAATGGTGTAGTAGAGAGAAGAAATAGAGCTCTTGTTGAGTTTGCAAGGTCAATGATGAAGGAGAAAAATTGCCCTAATTATTTGTGGGCTGAGGCTGTAAACACAGCCACATATTTGGTCAATAGGTTACCATGTAAAGATTTGCAGGGTATAACACCATATGAGGCATGGTGGGGTAAGAGACCTACTCTAGATCATTGCCAAGTATTTGGATGTTTGGCATATGCATATGTGCCATCACAATTAAGGCACAAATTGGAACCTAAAGATGAAAAGTATGTATTTAATGGATATGATGATAAGCAGATGGGATATAGGTTGTGGAGTCCATCCACAAAACAATTCCTTGTATCAAAGGATGTTACATTTGATGAACAAGGTACTTGGTATGCAGGTACAATCAATATTAATGCAGGTGATAAAGAAGCTGTGAATCAAAAGAAAGGTAAATCAAAGGTTCAGATATTTGATGAAGAGGAGAACAATGAAGTGCAGGTTGAAGTTGAAGAAATGCCAAGATTTGATCCTGAGTGTGATGAACCAGAAACTTCAAGAAGTGGAGAACTCAGAAGGTCAACAAGGCACAAATGGCAACCTACAAGGTATAGCTATGACACTTCTTTTTTGGCTACCAAAGATTATGCTTATATGGTAAAGGCAGATGAAGACCCTTCTACATATGAAGAGGCAAAAGGTAAGGAAAATCGGGAGTAGGCTATGCAGGAAGAGTATGATGCATTGATGGAGAATCAGACATGGGAGTTGGTTCCTAAACCAAATAGCCAGAAGATCATTGGATGCAAATGGGTCTACAAGACAAAGAGGTTTGCAGATGGAAGTGTGTCTAGGTATAAAGCTAGACTTGTTGTGAAAGGGTTTGCTCAAACATATGGTATTGATTATGATGAGACCTATAGTCCTGTGGCAAAGATGACAACCATCAAGACACTCATAGCTATGGCTGCATGTAAAGGTTGGAAATTATGTCAATTAGATGTGAAGAATGCTTTTTTGAATGGTTATATTTCAGATGATGTTTTCATGGAGCAACCCCAAGGATTCAGAGATGAAAGGTATCCAGAGTATGTATGTCAGCTCAAGAGAGCTTTGTATGGTTTGAAGCAGGCCCCAAGGGCATGGAATTATAGACTTGGGAAGTTCTTGAAAGAACTTGGATTTCAAGTGCCAAAGGCAGACAGTAGCTTGCTTATTAAAGCAAGTGATGATGGATTCATTTACATGTGCATATATGTTGATGATATAATTCTTATAGGTACAGATGAGAAAGGCATTCAAAGTCTAAAGAAGCAAATGGAGAAAGAATTTAAGATTAGTGATTTGGGAGATTTGTCATATTTCTTGGGCATGGAGATCTCATACACTCAACATGGAGTGTATGTGACTCAAGAAAGGTATTTGAGAAACTTGTTGATCAAGTTTAAGATGAATGATTGCAGGGTAGCACCTACTCCAATGGAGGTGAATCACAAATTGAGCAGATATGGAGGTGAAGAGTTCAAGGACATGAAGCTATATCAAAGTTTGGTTGGTAGTCTGATCTATGCTACATTAACTAGGCCTGACTTGTCATATGCAGTTGGAGTTTTGTCTCAATTCATGCATTGCCCTAGGAAAGAACATTGGATTGTAGGACAAAGAGTGTTGAGATACATTTAGGGTACATTGAAAGAGGGTTTGTATTATGGTTTTACATCAGATACAAACATCAAGAGATATAGTGATGCAGATTGGGCAAGTAATCCTGATGATAGGAGATCAACTTATGTTATGTGGGAGATAAATTAATTTCTTGGTGTTCAAAGAAGCAACACACAGTTGCTTTGTCATCTACAGAAGCAGAGTATAAAGGTATGGTTGAAGCTGCAAAGGAAGTGATATGGCTTAAGAATCTAATGAAGAGTTTTGACATCACTTAGAGTACAACCACTATTTATGGAGATAACATGAGTTCATTGTATCTAGCTGCTAACCCTGTGTTTCATGCCAGGACTAAACACATTGAGATTCAATATCACTTTCTAAGAGAGAAGGTGATGGATAAAGAGATTGAAGTCATACATACTTCAACAAAAGATCAGATAGTTGATATGCTAACCAAGAGCTTGGATGGACCAAAGCTACAGAGATTCAAAGACATGGCAGGTATAAAGAAGATAGAGAAAACCTCAATTGATGATGGAGGGGGAGCTGTTGGTGAAGGGCAAACAACAATTGAAGTGTTGGGTGAAGAATTGAAGTCAAGGACTGAAGAAAAGACCAAGTCATGAAGCATGAAGGAAATGCATATCCAGGAGATGAAGATGTGTATACATATGTACATTATTTTAGAGTCAGTTCATCATATACTTTTGTATGGTCATGAGATT
>MU260124.1:0-5000 GCA_020310875.1 Ceratopteris richardii | reverse complement strand
ATACAATAAATTGCTTTGTGGATGGACTCCACAACTTGTATCCCATTTGCTTATCATCATAACCAATGAATACATACTTCTCTGCCTTAGGCTCCAACTTATGCCTCAATTGAGATGGCACATATGCATATGCCAAGCATCCAAATATTCTGCAATGATCCAAGGTAGGTTTCTTACCCCACCAAGCTTCATATGGTGTCATACCCTGCAAAGCTTTACAAGGCAATCTATTAACCAAATATGTAGCTGTATTAACAGCCTCAGCCCACAAATAATTTGGGCAATTCTTCTCTTTCATCATGGACCTTGCAAACTCAACAAGAGTCCTATTTCTTCTTTCTGCTACCCCGTTTTGTTGAGGAGAGTACCTGCAAGTAACTTCTCTCTTTATACCTGCATTCCACAAATAATCATTGAACTCATTTGAAAAATACTCTCCCCCTCCATCTGACCTTAGTCTCTTCAATTTCTGACCTGTAATTCTTTCTGCATATGCATGATAGTGTTTAAATGTATTAAACACTTCTGACTTTTCCTTAATCACATAAATTGTGATCCACCTGGTAGCATCATCAACATATATGACATAATATCTTGAACCATTTATACTAAAGTCCTTTGAAGGACCCCACACATCTGTATGCACCAATTCAAGTCTTTCTGAGTACATAAATCCATACTTGGAATAGGATTGCTTATGAGCCTTACCTAATTGACATTCCTCACATCTGTATGTCATGTGTTGACCTGCAATGTTAGGCATTCCAAGCACTGAATCATTGTTAATCATTTCTTTGATACCTCTTTCATTAAAGTGTCCAAGTCTTTTGTGCCAAAGATCCAACTCTGACACCTTTTGCTCTCCATATGTGAACATAGCATGTCCAACATTTCCTTGTACCTTCAATGTGAAAAGCCTTCCTTCTTTCTTTCCTGCAATAACTTGTTTATACCCTTGACTAGGGTCTTCCACATAAACTCCATCATTGGTAAACCTTACCTCATAACCTTTTTCCACAATTTGACCTACACTGATCAAATTCTTTGGAATTGTGGGAACATAGAGTACCTTACTCAGAAGAGTGCTCCCATCCTTAGCTTTGACTGAACCAATTGACTTTACCTTATGCTTTGTATTATCACCTGTCTGCACTGTATGATTAATTGCATTGTGATCTAGGTCAGTCATCAAAGCAATATTTCCACTCAAATGATTACTACATCCTGAATCAATATAAAACACTCTCATGTCCTCATGTGAAGTTTCACATGTATTCATAATGAGAGTCGAATCCTCCTTTTGATCTGATGCATAGTTGTAGTAGGTGTTATTATAGGATTGATTTTGGAAGCTTCTTCCTCCACCTCTTCCAAAAGAATTCCTACCACCTCTACCTCTGAAATTTCCTCTCTGAAATCTACCACCTCTTGCTCTTTGATTAAAGTTCTGATAATTACCATTGTTTTGATTATTGTGCCAACAATCATGAGATAGATGATTGGTCTTACCACATATCCAACAAGCTCTTGCATTATCTTTGTTGTTTCTGCCTCTTCCTCTACTTCTGCCATTTCCTCTTCCTCTTATGAAGTTTGCTTGGTTTGATGTACCTTCTTCTTCACCTGATTGTTGCTTCCCTTTGTTGGCTTTCTTCTTGTCTTTAGAATACATTGCATGACCTGCACTCTTATCAACATCTCCTTTGACATCATTCTCAAAAGTTAGCATATGACCTAACAATTGATTCAAATCAGGAGTAAAATGATCTAATGAAAGTTCTGTAGATAAAATGAAAGGCTTCCACTTCTCATCTCCTCTTAGCCCTGTGAGTATTTGTCTTACCAATTTGTCTTCTTCAATATCTTCATCAACTGCACCTAAAGAGTCTGCAATATCCTTCATTTTTGTCACATAATCAGAGATTGATTGTGAGGCCTTCTTCTTGAAGGTAGTAAATTCTGCCCATAGTGAAGCCTTCCTTGATTTGGTTGTATTTTGGAAATGCTCTTCCAAAGCATTCCAAATGTCACAAGCACTCTCAAGTCCTCTAATGTGAGGAAGCAAATAGTCATTGACTGCCATGTAGATGATGCTTCTTGCTTGAGCATCCTTCTTCATCCAATTCTTCAAGTCTGCAAGCTCCTCCCTAGTTGGAACACTAGGATCTCTGAATTCTGGCTTTTCTTCATCTCCTGTGATGTATCCTATCAGATCTTTGCTCATAAGGTGAGCTTCCATCCTCATAGACCATGCAGGATAGTTCTCTCTATCCAACTTTTCAATTTGGAGACTATCTCCCATCTTTACTTCACCTGTAGCTTCAAATCTTTAACCTTTACAGATAATAAGTGTACCTTTACTTCGAATGTTGCTCCTTCTGATCCTTTTGATACTCTTTGTATGTCTTCCTTCAAGTTTTCTTCAATCTTTACCCTTCTGCACCTTCAAAATGTAAAATTTTGTATTTCTGCAATAGTCGGAGTCTTCTTCACTTCAATTTTGACACAACCTGCTCTGATACCACTGATGGAGAGTGTTAATCTCCAAAAGAACAAATTAACCTTGAAGTTAGATCACCTCTATATCAAGGTTAACCTTAGACTCCACCAAACTTAGAGATCATTCACCAAATTATCAAAAATATTGAAAGTTCTGAAAAATTCAACTTCTCTGAAAAGTCTGCTGTAGATTAGTCACTCATTGACTAATCAATCCTATAAAGTTTTTGATAAAACTTTGCACAACACTTCGCCTTAAGGTTGCACAACTTTGCCAAGTTAAATCTCTCAAAAAGATTAAGTACACTCTGAGAAATGTGTGAAACACTTTACCTATGTCTGAAAGTGCTTCTCTGCAATGGCGACTTTGACACCTGCAACTTCTTAGCATTGGTTCTCCCAACTCTGAACCCGTTTGATCAAGATCTTCTAGCCATAGATGGCTTACCTTCCAACTTAAATTTTAAGCTCTCATTTGTGTAAAACTTTACACTGTGGACTGAGCACTGACCATTTCTTTGAAGATGAAATGTGCGCCAGATTTCTTCTGCAATGGCGACTTTGACACCTGCAACTTCTTAGCATTGGTTCTCCCAACTCTGAACCCGTTTGATCAAGATCTTCTAGCCATAGATGGCTTACCTTCCAACTTAAATTTTAAGCTCTCATTTGTGTAAAACTTTACACTGTGGACTGAGCACTGACCATTTCTTTGAAGATGAAATGTGCGCCAGATTTCTCGACTCTTAGAACATTTTCACATATGAATGTTCCTAAGCAAAATTCTCACAACCTGATTGAAATTAAACTCTCAAATTCTAGCCATAGATAGATTAGCTATGGACTTAGATACGTGCAGAAAGATTCTTCAAAAGATTAAGCACAGAAGGAGAATGGGAGAGAAGATCTACGCGCAGAATTCTACTAAATTTTCTTCTTCATTACTTTTCACACATATGGTTGATGATACATACAATGTTCATCACTTCTTCACCTATTCTTCTCTATCTGATCTATATCACTCTCTCTACTTATGAATACGTATCTGTAGATATATATACGAGTCTAACTCGTCATCCTTTTTCACAAATACATTGAACTATTTACAAGAGTAATATACAAAAGAAACATTTCTGATTCCATTTTCTTCCTCTGAAAGTAATCTTCATTCTTCCATATGTCTTCTCACTTTGATCTTCATAGAATCACTATTGATGATTGTTCTGCTCCAACATCTATCTATCTATCTATCTATCTATCTATCTATCTGTCTATCTATCGATCTATCTATCTAGCTATCTATTCTATCTATCTATCTATCTATCTATCTATCCATGTATCGATCTATCTATCTATCTATCTATCTTATCTATCTATCTATCTATCTATCTATCTATCTATCTATCTATCTATCTATCTATCTATCTATCTATGCTATCTATCTATCTACCTATCTATCTATCTATCTATCTATCTACCTACTAGCTATCTATCTATCTATCTATCTATCTATCTATCTATCTCTCTGTCTCTCTGTCTGTCTATCTGTCTATCTATCTATCTATCTATCTATCTATCTATCTATCTATCTATCTATCTATCTATCTATCTATCTATCTATCTATCTATCTATCTATCTATCTATCTATCTATCTATCTATCTATCTATCTATCTATCTATCTATCTATCTATCTATCTATCTATCTATCTATCTATCTATCTATCTATCTATCTATCTCTATCTATCTATCTATCTATCTATCTATCTATCTATCTATCTATCTATCTATCTATATATATGTCTATCTATCTATCTATGTATCTATGCATCTATATATCTATCTATCGATCTATCTATCTATCTATCTATGTATCTATCTATCTATCTATCTATTTATCTATCTATCTATCTATCTATCTATCTATCTATCTATCTATCTATCTATCTATCTATCTATCTATGTATCTATCTATCTATCTATCTATCTATCTATCTATCTATCTATCTATCTATCTATCTATCTATCTATCTATCTATATCTACTATCTATCTATCTATCTATCTATCTATCTATCTATCTATCTATCTATCTATCTATCTATCTATCTATCCATCCATCTATCTGTATGTCTGTCTGTCTGTCTGTCTGTTTGTCTATCTCTCTGTCTGTCTGTCTGTCCCTCTGTCTGTCTATCTATCTATCTATCTATCTATCTATCTACTATCTATCTATCTATCTATCTATCTATCTATCTATCTATCTATCTATCTATCTATCTATCTATCTATCTATCTATCTATCTATCTATCTATCTATCTATCTATCTATCTATCTATCTATCTATCTATCTATCTATCTATCTATCTATCTATCTATCTATCTATCTATCTATTTATCTATCTATCTATCTATCTATCTAACAATCTATCCATCTATCTATTCATCTATTTATATATTGTCTACCTATCTATCTATCTATCTATCTATCTATCTATCTA
>MU260123.1:445000-448972 GCA_020310875.1 Ceratopteris richardii | reverse complement strand
AACACTCTTCATCAGTGGTATCAGAGCAGGAGACATCAAATCAAGGAAAGGAGGGTCCCGACTGCTGCAAATTCAAGAAATTCAACAATTGAAGAACTAAAAGGTGAAAGTTTGAAGGCAAAGCTTGAGGAGGAGACCACACGACATCAAGAAGGACAAAAGGAGTCTAATTCGAAGTAAAGGTACATATATTGTTCATAAAGCTTGAAGATTTCAATACACAGGTAGACACAAGATGGGAGATTCTCTACAGATAGAGAAATTGGATAGGGAAAACTATCCTGCATGGTCAATGAGGATGGAAGCTCATCTTATGAGCAAAGATTTAATAGCCTACATCACAGGAGAAGAAGAAAAGCCACAGCTCAGAGATCCTAGTGTTCCAACTAGGGAAGAGTTAACAGATTTGAAAAATTGGATGAAGAAAGATGCTCAAGCTAGGAGCATTATCTATATGGGAGTCAATGATTACTTGTTACCTCATATTCGAGGTCTTGAAAGTGCAACTGATATTTTGGAATGCTTTGGAGGAGCATTTCCAGAATACTACAAAGTGAAGGAAGGCATCCTTATGGGCAGAGTTTACAACCTTCAAGAAGAAGGCTTCTCAATCTATTTCAGACTATGTGACAAGGATGAAAGACATTGCAGATGCATTAGGAGCTGTTGATGAAGACATTGAGGAGGATAAATTGGTAAGGCAAATTCTTACAGGTTTGAGAGGTGATGACAAATGGAAGCCATCCATTTTGTCTACAGAGTTATCACTTGACCATTTCACTCCTGATTTAAATCAGTTGCTAGGTCATATGCTAACATTTGAGCAGGATGTTAAAGGAGATGGTGACAAGTGCAGGTCATGCAATGTACTCAAAGGACAAGAAGAAGAATAGCAAAGGAAAGCAACAAGCAGGTGAAGATGAAGGTACAACTAGTCAAGCCAACTTCCTAAGAGGAAGAGGAGGTGGCAAAGGTAGAGGAAGAGGCAGGAATAACAAAGATGGAGGCAAAGCCTGCTGGATTTGTGGTAAGACAAATCACTTAGCTAATGATTGTTGGCATAATAATCAGAGTAATGGTGGATACAATCAAAATTATAACTCAAGAGGAAGAGGTGGCAGAAGTCAAAGAGGTAATTTCAGAGGCAGAGGTGGTAGGAGTTACTTTGGAAGAAATGCAGGTAGAGGATTCCAAAGTCAACAATATAACAACACCTACTACAATTATGCTTCAGATCAAAAGGAGGATTCAACATTGATAATGAATGCAAATTGTGAAAGGCAGAGTGAAGATCAAAGAGTTTTCTACATTGACTCAGGGTGTAGCGATCACCTGAGTGGTAATATATCCTTGATGACTGATTTGGAGAATAATGTTTTTAATCATGTTGTTCAAACAGGTGACAACACAAAGCACAATGTGAAGTCAATTGGATCAGTGAAGGCCAAGGATGGTAGCACCTTATTGAGTAAGGTCTTGTATGTTCCTACAATTCCTAAGAATTTGATAAGTGTAGGACAAATTGTTGAAAAGGGAGATGAAGTAAGGTTCACTAATGATGGAGTATATGTGGAAGACCCTAGCCAAGGGTATAAACAGATTGTTTCAGGGAAAAAGGAAGAAAGATTATTTACATTGAAGATTCAAGGCAATATTGGTCATGCTATGTTTACATATGGAGGACATAAGATCTCTGAGTTAGATCTTTGGCACAAGAGGCTTGGACATTTCAATGAAAGAGGTATTAAAGATATGATTAACAATGGTTCAGTGCTTGGATTGCCTAATGTTGCAGGTCAACATATGACATACAAATGTGAGGCATGTCAATTAGGTAAGGCTCATAAGAATTCTTACTCCAAGCATGGTTTTATGTACTCAGAGAAGCTTGAATTGGTACACACAGATGTGTGGGGACCATCAAAGGATTTCAGTATAAATGGGTCAAGGTATTATGTTATTTATGTTGATGATGCTACTAGATGGATCACTATCTATGTGATCAAAGATAAGTCAGAAGTGTTTAATACATTCAAACACTATCATGCATATGCAGAAAGAATTACAGGTCATAAGTTGAAGAGATTAAGGTTAGATGGAGGGGGAGAGTATTTCTCTAATGAGTTCAGTGATTACTTATGGAATGCAGGTATAAAAAGGGAAGTTACTTGCAGGTACTCTCCTCAACAAAATGGTGTAGCAGAAAGGAGAAATAGAACACTTGTTGAGTTTGCAAGATCCATGATGAAGGAGAAAAATTGCCCTAATTATTTGTGGGCTGAGGCTGTAAATACAGCCACTTATTTGGTCAATAGGTTACCATGTAAAGCCTTGCAGGGTATGACACCATATGAGGCTTGGTGGGGTAAGAGACCTACCTTGGATCATTGCAGAGTTTTTGGATGTGTGGCATATGCATATGTGCCATCACAATTAAGGCACAAGTTGGAGCCTAAAGCTGAAAAATATGTTTTCATTGGTTATGATGATAAGCAGATGGGCTATAGATTGTGGAGTCCATCTACAAAACAATTTATGGTTTCTAAAGATGTTACATTTGATGAGCAAAGCACTTGGTATGCAGGTAGAATCAATATCAATACAGGAGATGAAGAAGAAGTGAGTCAAAGGAAAGGTAAATCAAAGGTTCAAATATTTGATGAACAAGAGAATAATGAAGTGCAGGTTGAAGTGGAAGAAACCCCAAGATTTGATCCTGAATATGAAGAACCAGAAACCTCAAGAAGTGGAGAGCTTAGGACGTCTACAAGGAATAAATGGCAACCTACAAGGTATAGTTATGATACTTCTTTTTTGGCCACAAAAGACTATGCTTATATGATGAAAACAGATGAAGACCCTTCTACATATGAAGAGGCAAAAGGTAAGGAAAAATGGGAGAAAGCTATGCAGGAAGAATATGATGCACTATTGGAGAATCAAACATGGGATTTGGTTCCAAAACCAAATAGTCAGAAAATCATTGGATGCAAATGGGTTTACAAGACCAAGAGGTTTGCAGATGGAAGTGTGTCTAGATACAAAGCTAGACTTGTTGTCAAAGGGTTTGCTCAGACTTATGGTGTTGACTATGATGAGACTTATAGTCCTGTGGCAAAGATGACAACCAGCAGGACACTTATAGCTATTGCTGCATGTAAAGGTTGGAAGTTATGTCAACTTGATGTGAAAAATGCTTTTTTGAATGGTTATATTTCAGATGATGTGTTCATGGAGCAACCTCAAGGGTTCAGAGATAAAAAGTATCCATATCATGTGTGCAAGCTCAAGAGAGCTTTGTATGGCTTGAAGCAGGCCCCAAGGGCATGGAACTATAGACTTGTAAAGTTCTTGAAAGAACTTGGATTTCAGGTGTCTAAAGCAGATAGTAGCTTGCTTGTCAAAGCAAGTGATAATGGTTTCATATACATGTGCATATATGTTGATGATATAATCCTTACAGGTACAGATGAAGAAGGAATACAAAGACTCAAGAAGCAAATGGAAAAGGAGTTCAAGATAAGTGACTTGGGAGACTTGTCATACTTCTTGGGCATGGAGATTACATATACTCAACATGGAGTATTTGTGACCCAAGAAAGGTATTTGAAGAACTTGTTAATCAAGTTTAAAATGGATGATTGCAGGGTAGCACCTACACCAATGGAGGTGAATCACAAATTGAGTAAGTTTGGAGGTGAAGAATTCAAGGACATGAGACAATATCAGAGTTTAGTTGGTAGTCTTATCTATGCTACTTTAACTAGACCTGATTTATCATATGCAGTAGGGGTTTTGTCTCAATTCATGCATTGCCCAAGGAAAGAACATTGGATTGCAGGTCAAAGAGTGTTGAGGTACATTAAGGGTACACTCAATGAAGGTTTGTATTATGGGTTTACCTCAGATACAAATATCAAAATTTATAGTGATGCAGATTGGGCAGGTAATCCAGATGATAGAAGGTCAACT
>MU260123.1:435000-440000 GCA_020310875.1 Ceratopteris richardii | reverse complement strand
CGAAGTGTTGTGCAAATTTTTATCAAAAACTTTACAGGATTGATTAGTCAATGAGTGACTAATCTGCAGCAGACTTTTCTGAAGAAACTGAAATTTTCAGAATAATCAATTTTCTGATAATTTGGTGAAGATTCTCTAAATTAGGTGGAGTCTAAAGTTGATCTTGATATAGAGGTGATCTAAATTCAAGGTTAACTTGTTCTTTTGGAGATTAACACTCTCCATCAGTGGTATCAGAGCAGGTTGTGTCAAAATTGAAGTGAAGAAGACTCCGACTATTGCAGAAATACAAAACTTTACATTTTGAAGGTGCAGAAGGGTAAAGGTTGAAGAAAGATCAAAGGAAGACATACAAAGAGCATCAAAAGGATCAGAAGGAGCAACATTCGAAGTAAAGGTACATTTATTATCTGTAAAGGTTAAAGATTTGAAGCTACAGGTGAAGAAAAGATGGGAGATAGTCTCCAAATTGAAAAATTGGATAGAGAGAACTATCCTGCATGGTCTATGAGGATGGAAGCTCACCTTATGAGCAAAGATCTGATAGGATACATCACAGGAGATGAAGAAAAGCCAGAATTCAGAGATCCTAGTGTTCCAACTAGGGAGGAGCTTGTAGATTTGAAGAATTGGATGAAGAAGGATGCTCAAGCAAGAAGCATCATCTACATGGCAGTCAATTACTATTTGCTTCCTCACATTAGAGGACTTGAGAGTGCTTGTGACATTTGGAATGCTTTGGAAGAACATTTCCAAAATACAACCAAGTCAAGGAAGGCTTCACTATGGGCAGAGTTTACAACCTTCAAGAAGAAGGCCTCACAATCAATCTCTGATTATGTGACAAAGATGAAGGACATTGCAGATTCTTTAGGTGCAGTTGATGAAGATATTGAAGAAGACAAATTGGTAAGACAAATACTCACAGGGCTAAGAGGAGATGAGAAGTGGAAGCCTTTCATTTTATCTACAGAACTTTCATTAGATCACTTTACTCCTGATTTGAATCAATTGTTAGGACATATGCTAACTTTTGAGAATGATATCAAAGGAGATGTTGATAAGAGTGCAGGTCATGCAATGTATTCTAAAGACAAGAAGAAAGCCAACAAAGGAAAGCAACAATCAGGTGAAGAAGAAGGTACATCAAACCAAGCAAACTTCATAAGAGGAAGAGGAAATGGCAGAAGTAGAGGAAGAGGCAGAAACAACAAAGATAATGCAAGAGCTTGTTGGATATGTGGTAAGACCAATCATCTATCTCATGATTGTTGGCACAATAATCAAAACAATGGTAATTATCAGAACTTTAATCAAAGAGCAAGAGGTGGTAGATTTCAGAGAGGAAATTTCAGAGGTAGAGGTGGTAGGAATTCTTTTGGAAGAGGTGGTGGAAGAAACTTCCAAAATCAATCCTATAATAACACCTACTACAACTATGCATCAGATCAAAAGGAGGATTCGACTCTCATTATGAATACATGTGAAACCTCACATGAGGACATGAGAGTGTTCTATATTGATTCAGGATGTAGTAATCACTTAAGTGGAAATATTGCTTTGATGACTGACCTAGATCATAATGCAATTAATCATACAGTGCAGACAGGTGACAATACAAAGCATAAGGTAAAGTCAATTGGTTCAGTCAAAGCTAAGGATGGGAGCACTCTTCTGAGTAAGGTACTTTATGTTCCCACAATTCCAAAGAATTTGATCAGTGTAGGTCAAATTGTGGAAAAAGGATATGAGGTAAGGTTCACAAATGATGGAGTTTATGTGGAAGACCCTAGTCAAGGGTATAAACAAGTTATTGCACGAAAGAAAGAAGGAAGGCTTTTCACATTGAAGGTACAAGGAAATGTTGGACATGCTATGTTCACATATGGAGAGCAGAAGGTGTCAGAATTGGATCTTTGGCACAAAAGACTTGGACACTTTAATGAAAGAGGTATCAAAGAAATGATTAACAATGATTCAGTGCTTGGAATGCCCAACATTGCAGGTCAACACATGACATACAGATGTGAGGCATGTCAATTAGGTAAGGCTCATAAGCAATCCTATTCCAAGCATGGATTTATGTATTCAGAAAGACTTGAATTGGTGCATACAGATGTGTGGGGTCCTTCAAAGGACTTTAGTATAAATGGTTCAAGATATTATGTCATATATGTTGATGATGCTACCAGGTGGATCACAATTTATGTGATTAAGGAAAAGTCAGAAGTGTTTAATACATTTAAACACTATCATGCATATGCAGAAAGGATTACAGGTCAAAAATTGAGGAGACTAAGGTCAGATGGAGGGGGAGAGTATTTTTCAAATGAGTTCAATGATTATTTGTGGAATGCAGGTATAAAGAGAGAAGTCACTTGCAGGTACTCTCCTCAACAAAATGGGGTAGCAGAAAGAAGAAATAGGACTCTTGTTGAGTTTGCAAGGTCCATGATGAAAGAGAAGAATTGCCCAAATTATTTGTGGGCTGAGGCTGTTAATACAGCTACATATTTGGTTAATAGATTGCCTTGTAAAGCTTTGCAGGGTATGACACCATATGAAGCTTGGTGGGGTAAGAAACCTACCTTGGATCATTGCAGAATATTTGGATGCTTGGCATATGCATATGTGCCATCTCAATTGAGGCATAAGTTGGAGCCTAAGGCAGAGAAGTATGTATTCATTGGTTATGATGATAAGCAAATGGGATACAGGTTGTGGAGTCCATCCACAAAGCAATTTATTGTATCCAAGGATGTTACATTTGATGAGCAAGGTACTTGGTATGCAGGTAAATATAATGTACATGCAGATGATGAAGAAGTGGTGGATCAGAGGAAAGGTAAAGCAAAGATTCAGTTACTTGATGAAAGTGAGAGTAATGAAGTGCAGGTTGAAGTTGAAGAGAGGCCAAGGTTTGATCCAGAATGTGATGAACCAGAAACTTCAAGAAGTGCAGAAGTTAGGAGGTCATCTAGGCACAAATGGCAACCTACAAGGTATAGCTATGACACTTCATTCTTAACTACTAAAGATTATGCTTATTTGGTAAAAGCAGATGAAGACCCTTCTACATATGAAGAAGCCAAAGGGAAGAAGAATTGGGAAGATGCTATGCAAGAGGAGTATGATGCATTGATAGAAAATCAAACATGGGATTTGGTTCCTAAACCTAATAGCCAGAAAATCATTGGTTGTAAGTGGGTTTACAAGACTAAAAGATTTGCAGATGGAAGTGTGTCTAGGTACAAAGCTAGACTTGTTGTGAAAGGGTATGCACAGACATATGGAGTGGACTATGATGAGACTTATAGTCCTGTGGCAAAGATGACAACCATCAGGACACTCATTGCAATTGCTGCTTGTAAAGGTTGGAAGTTGTCTCAATTAGATGTTAAAAATGCTTTCTTGAATGGTTACATTTCAGATGAAGTCTACATGGAGCAACCAGATGGGTTCAAAGATCAAGTGAGTCCAAATTATGTGTGTAAGCTCAAGAGAGCTTTGTATGGGTTGAAACAAGCCCCAAGGGCTTGGAATTATAGGCTTGTGAAATTCTTGAATGATCTTGGATTTCAAGCATCAAAGGCAGATAGTAGCTTGCTAGTCAAAGCAAGTGAAGATGGGTTCATTTATGTGTGTATTTATGTTGATGACATAATACTTACAGGAACAGATGATAAGGGGATACAAATGATCAAGAAGCAGATGGAGAAAGAGTTCAAAATCAGTGATTTGGGGAACCTATCATTCTTCTTGGGAATGGAGATCTCTTATACTCAACATGGAGTATATGTGACCCAAGAAAGGTATCTTAAAAATTTGCTAACCAAATTTAAAATGGAAGATTGCAGGGTTGCACCTACACCTTTGGAAGTGAACCATAAATTGTCTAGGTTTGGAGGAGAAGAGTTCAGAGATATGAAACTCTATCAAAGTTTGGTTGGTAGCTTGATTTATGCTACATTGACAAGGCCTGACTTGTCATATGCAGTTGGTGTGCTTTCACAATTCATGCATTGTCCTAGAAAGGAACATTGGATTGCAGGACAAAGAGTACTTAGGTACATCAAGGGTACACTCAAAGAAGGGTTGTACTATGGGTTTACTTCAGATACAAGAATCAAGATATATAGTGATGCAGATTGGGCAGGTAATATGGATGATAGAAGATCAACACATGGATACTTGTGCTATGTAGGAGACAAATTGATTTCATGGTGTTCCAAGAAGCAACATACAGTTGCTTTGTCATCTACAGAGGCAGAATATAAAGGTATGGTGGAAGCTGCAAAAGAGGTAATATGGCTAAAGACACTTTTGAAAGTTTTTGATGTGATTCAGAGTACTCCTATTATTTGTGGAGACAATATGAGTTCATTATACTTGGCAGCTAATCCTGTATTTCATGCTAGAACTAAGCATATTGAAATACAGTATCATTTTCTGAGAGAGAAGGTCATTGAGAAGGAGATTGAAGTCATACACACTCCCACAAAAGATCAAGTTGCAGATATGATGACTAAAAGTCTAGATGGACCAAAACTACAAAGATTCAAGGATATGGCTGGAGTAAAGAAGATAGAGAAGAACCTCAATTAATGATTGAGGGGGAGCTGTTGGTGCATGACAATCATCAATTGAAGGATTATGGAGAAATGAAGTCAAGAAGTCAAGAAGAGAACAAATTCAGATGGTTGAAGGAAGGGCATATTCAGAAAATCCAAAGACATGTACACATATGTACATTAGCTGACTTATATCCTTGTTTAAGTCATACACTTGTATATATTCATCTATAAATATGTTTGAAAATGTCGGGCAAGCAGAGCAGAAGAGATTTTGAGAATAGGGAGAGAGAAATTAGTGTCATTAGACACATGAAGAGTGAGTGAATTGTCCATCCTCACTTAGATGTAAATTTTCTGAGAAATCGAAAAATTTTGCGCCCGATATTTTGCTGTCTACTCCCTCTGTGTTTAATCTTTTGAGAAATC
>MU260123.1:402500-425000 GCA_020310875.1 Ceratopteris richardii | reverse complement strand
ATCTGATCTTTAGTAGAAATGTACTCCACTTCAATTTCCTTCTCCATTACCTTTTCTATGAGAAAATGATACTGTATCTCTATGTGCTTTGTTCTTGACATGAAATACTGGATTTGCTGCAAGATAAAGTGAAATCATATTATCCCCATGTATTGTAGGTATACCTTGATCAATGCCCAAGCTTTTGAACAATGTCTGCATCCATATGACCTCCTTTGTTGCTTCGACAAGTCCTTTGTACTCAGCTTCAGTTGATGATAATGCTATTGTATGTTGTGTCTTTGAACACCAACTTACAAGCTTATCACCAATGTATATCATGTAGCCATGAGTTGATCTTCTGTCATCCTGGTTACCTGCCTAGTCTAAATCACGATAGGCCCTCAACTTCAAATCTGAAGTAAAAGGATAATACAATCCTTCCTTTATAGTTCCTCTGATATATCTAAGAACTCTTTGACCTGCAATCCAATGTGGGTCCTTTGGACAATGCATGAGCTGTGATGAAACTCCCACTGCATAACTAAGATCAGGTCTTGTTAGTGTAGCATAAATCAAACTACCCACAAGAGATTGATACTTCCTCATATCTTTGTATTCTGCACCATCATATTTACTGAGCTTGTGATTAACTTCAAGTGGAGTTGAAGCTTCTTTGCAATTTTCCATATCAAACTTCTTCAATAGATTCAGAAGATACCTTTCTTGTGATACATATATGCCATGATCTGTATAAGTGACTTCCATTCCAAGAAAGTATGATAACTTTCCTAGATCACTGATCTTGAATTCTTTTTCAAGTAATCTCTTTACCTCCTTGATTCTTTGATCTGAAGTAGCTGTGATTATAATGTCATCTACACAAATACAAATGTAGATTGTACCTTCCTCTATTCTTTTGATGAGTAGACTTGGATTTGCTTTTGAACTTTGATATCCAAGTTCATTGAGATACTTCACCAATCTAGCTTTGTATCTGGCTATACTTCCATCTGCAAGCTTCTTCACTTTATAAACCCATTTATTTCCAATTACTTTCTTACCATTTGGTTTAGGAACAAGCTCCCATGTCTTGTTCTCCTCCAGTGCATTGAACTCTTCCTTCATTGCTTCTTCCCATTGCTTCTTACCTTTAGCTTCATCATAGTTATGAGGTTCTTCATCATCTTTGACCATATATGCATAGTTCTTCTGAGTTATATAAGATGTATCATAAGAATACCTTTCTGGTTGTCTTCTAGTCTTGCTTGACCTTCTTGGTTCACATTCTTCATAAGTGTCTGGATACACCTCTTCATCAAATATAGGAGCTTCTTCATTCCTTCTTGTTAATCCACTTCTAGATGTACTTGCTTGCATATAGTCTTCATCTCTATTCACCTGCACAATTGATTTTTTTTTCTCACATCTTCTTACCTCTTCTTCAAATTCTTCAGTTGTATGACTTTAATTTGCATATCAACTTTTCTGTTCATCAAATGTAACATCTCTAGAAACAAGAAATTGTTTGGTTAGAGGATTCCACAATCTATAACCCATCTGCTTTTCATCATAACCAATGAACACATATTTTTGTGCCTTTGGTTCAAGTTTATGTCTAAGTTGTGATGGCACATAAGCATATGCAATTGATCCGAACACTCTACAATGATCTAGTGTTGGTTTCTTACCCCACCAAGCTTCATATGGAGTCATTCCATTTAGAGCTCCACATGGTAAACTATTCACAAGATATGTAGCTGTATTTACAGCCTCAGCCCAAAGATAATTTGGACAATTCTTCTCCCTCAGCATAGCTCTAGCAAACTCAACCAAAGTCCTGTTCCTCCTTTCTGCTACACCATTTTGTTGTGGTGTATAGGTGCAAGTTATTTCTCTCTTAATAACTGCATTCCAAAGATAATCATTGAACTCTTGGGAGAAGTATTCTCCCCCTCCATCAGACCTCAGTCTTTTAAGCGTTTGACTTGTGACTCTCTTTGCATATGCATGAAAATGCTTGAAAGCTCCAAAAACTTCTGATCTTTCCTTCAAAACATATAATGTTATCCATCTTGTAGCATCATCAATGAAAAGAACATAATACCTTGAGCCACTGATTGATCCTTCTTTTGTTTGTCCCCATACATCTGTATGGATGAGCTCTAGTAATCCATCATGTTTGAATCATTTATTCTGAAATGGTAACCTGTGTGCTTTACCCATTTGACATGCTTCACATTTATAAACCATATGTTGACTCTGCACATTTGGTAATCCTAGTACAGACTGATTAGCAACCATAGCTTTAATTCCTCTTTCATTGAAGTGACCTAATCTCTTATGCCAGAGATCAAGTTCTGTAATCACTCCTTCACCATGTGTGAGCAAAGCTTGACCAATGTTCCCTTGTACTCTTAAAGTAAAGAGTCTACCTTCTTTCTTACCAGAGACAATCTGATTATATCCATTCTCTGGATCTTCAACAAATACTCCTTCATTTGTAAACTTGACTTGAAAACCTTTTTCAACTATGTGTCCCACACTAATCAAGTTTTTAGGTATTGTAGGAACATACAAAACATTGGTTAGCAAAACTGCTCCACTCTTGCATTTCACTTTTCCAATTGAATGTACACTATGTCTGGTATTATCACCTGTTTGAACTGTATGATTAGAAATACCTTTTTCCAATTCTGACATCAATTCTATGTTTCCTGAAAAATTATTAGAACATCGAGAGTCAATATAAAATACCTTTAGATCTTCTTTATCTGATGTTCTAATTGAATTCATCATCAATGATGTATGACTTTCATTCTATGTGTCATTTGCATAATTGTAGTAGGTGGTGTTGTAGGATTGATTCTGTCCCCAACTTCTTCCTCCACCTGTACCATAGCCTCCTCTTTGCTTTTGTCTACCTCTTTGAAAATTACTTTGATATCTTCCACCTCTACCTCTGCTATTGTTATTTTGATTTTGATTTGATCCTTGTTGATTATGCCAACATTCATGAGCCAAATGATTACTCAATCCACCGATCCAGGAAGCCTTCTTATTGTTATTCTGATTACCTCTTCCTCTTCCAAAACCTCTTGCTCTTCCTCTGCTTGTACCTCTACCTCTTGCAAAATAAACTTGAGAACTTGACTCTTCTTCATCCTTTGCTTTACCTTTATCTGCTTTCTTCTTGTTCTTGATGTACATTGCAGAACTTTGTGCTTTATCTCCATCTCCCTTCAAGTCTTGCTCAAATGTGAGCATCAAACCAAGCAACTGGTTCAAATCAGGAACATAATGATTTAATGAAAGTTTTGTTGATAAGACAAAAGGTTTCCACCTTTCATCCCCTCTCAAACCTGTAAGTAATTGAGCAATCAACTTGTGTTCCTCAATATCTTCATCTATGGATCTAAGACTATCTGCAAGATCCTTCATCTTAGTGACATAATCACTAATACTTTGACTTGGCTTCTTCTTGAATGTTGTAAACTTTGACCATAGACTTGCTTTCCGTGCTTTAGTAGTGCTTTGGAAATGATACTCCAATGCATTCCATATATCTTCAGATGATTCCAATCCTCTGATGTGTGGTAGCAAATGATCTGAGATTGTATTGTAAATGTATGCCTTTGCACTTGCATCCTTCTTCTACCAATGCTTTAAAGTATCTAGTTCTTCATCTGTCACATATACCATGAGATCCTTACTCATAAGTAAGGCTTCCATTCTCATTACCCATGCGGGGTAATTATCTCTGTCCAGTTTGTCAATGGAGATATGATCCGCCATACTCCTTCCCTTCTGTTGCAACATGTGAGCTTAAAGGATAAAGAATAATACCTTTTGGAGTTCTTTGTGTATGAAGATACTTTTGAAGTAACCTTTTGATGCCTTGTGTCTTCAAATGCTTCACCTTTGAAACTTTAATGGAAAACTTTCCAAAACTTCTCGTACCTTTGCCGCCTTCTGCTCTTAAGGACCTTTCTGCTCTGATACCACATGTTGATGTGTGAAACACCACAAGAAATGAATTAATGTCACACTAGAACACCTCTACAGTCACCATTAACTCATTGCCACTCCTGTGAGAGGTGATGGTAGGAGACACTCAGAAGATGGAGTTGGAGCTGCTAAACCTGCTTGACTCCAGCTACCCTTAGCTTCAGATATGTGTTGTAGACTTGTTTAGATCCCAAATGATGCAAAGAAATCACATATGTACTTTACAAACTCTTTGTGCAATGATCAAATCAAAACAGATGGTTGAGACTTCAAAAATCTGAGAAAACTTGCTATATTTGTCTTGACACCTGCTCAGTCTAATGCTCAGTGTGTCCAGCACACTTACAATTGGCCAAATTCCTTTTGAGGGTATTAAATTAACTTAACAAGCTATTGATTGCAAGTTAAATCACTTCAATTGACAAACTATGCTTTGAGAATTATCTTTAGCAAAATAAGAGATGATCCCGACTTTTTAGGAGCTACACACAGAAATACCAGTGACTGCTTCGATTGACTTTTCTCGTAATTGGCTGAATGAAAATCCTTCAAACTTTGTAGTGTTGTAGAAGACCTTGAGCTGATTCCAACAAGCTTTGAATTATTGAATTTGGTTCAGTAGATCTTGAGATATGCCTCTCTGAAGTTGACTGACTTGGAGAGGATGATACAGAGAAAAAAACAGAGATACAAAATGTATATGTTCTATTGATATGAATGATTTTACAATCTCATTAGCTTGATAAGCAAGGCTAATTGAGATGATAATGTGTTGGCTATGGCTTAGCTCAAACACACACAGAATTACAAGAGATTTCTGCCTCGGGAGTTGTGCCAAAAAAGTGGTGGACTGAAGGACTAGTGACCCGCGAGTTTTTTCTTTGTTTTATAAAAGGTTGATAGATGATTGGTTGTCACTTTCCTACAATCATGTACCTAAAAGGTTATTGATTGAGATATTCCCTCAATCATTCACCTCCTCTACATATGGGGAGATATTCTCTCCTCCTCTCAATCAGATTTAACAATCAATTTCCACGACTTTTACAAGTCGGTTTGATTACACAAATCATGCCAAGTCATATTGACTTTTACAATGAGTGAAGAGTTAAAAACTCATAGACTTTGGTTCCTATGGTTCTTTCTTCAAATAAAATAAATACAAGTTGAAACTCCATGCTCCAAGCTTTATGTAAACTCATCCTTCAAGGGTCCAAGCCAAGTGTTGAGGCTTGATATGCACCAACAGCTCCCCCTCAAGCCAAACACTTGCTTGAGTCTTCATCTTTGGTCTTCAATGATGTCCTGTAATCCTATCATGGATTTAAACCTGCATAGTTTACTTCCATCCAATGCTTTTGTAAGCAAATCTGCACATTGAGAATGAGTAGAAACATAACTTAATTCAATCTCTTTGCTAATCAATTTTTCCCTCACATAGTGGTAATGAACCTCTATGTGTTTTGTCCTAGCATGATAAACAGGATTAGCTGCAAGGTGTAAAGAACTTGTGTTGTCACCAAATATGGTTGGTGACCTTGTGAATAGTCCTAGCTCTGAATATAGTAGCTTCAACCAAATTGCTTCTTGGGTAGCAATTGCCAAACCTCTGTACTCTGCCTCAGTAGATGATAAGGCTACTGTAGGCTGTTTCTTGGATGACCAAGAAATGGCTTTATCACCTGCAAAACAAATATACCCTGAGGTGCTTCTCCTGTCATCCTTGCAACCTGCCCAATCTGCATCTGAGTAAACCTTAAGGTCAATGTCTGATGTATATGGATAATACAAACCATGGTTCAGAGTTCCCTTGAGATATTTAATGATCTTTTTAGCTGCCTCAAGATGAGGTGCCCTAGGTTTGTGCATGTATTGGCTAAGTACACTAACACCATAAGATATATCAAGTCTTGTCAAGGTAGCATAGTTGAGACTTCCTACCATGCTTTGGTAACTTGTAATGTCCTTGATTTCTTCTCCTTCATGAGCACTAAGCTTGTGATTGACTTCCATTGGAATACTTGATACTTTAGCTTCCTGCAAACCAAATTTCATGACCATGTCCTGTATATACTTCTTTTGAGTGATATATATACCTGTATCTGTATAAATCAACTCAAGTCCTAAGAAATATTTTAATAATCCAAGATCATTGATCTTGAATTCCTTCATCAATTGTGCCTTGATATGTCTGATTCCTTGAACATCATTTCCTGTAACAATGATGTCATCAACATAGACACACAAATAGATTACCTCTGAATTTGTCTTTTTGATGAACAAAGATGTATCTGCTTTACTCATTGCAAATCCTTGGTCTTGTAGGTAGGTGGTCAATCTGTAATTCCATGCTCTAGGTGCCTGCTTCAAACCATATAGAGCTTTCTTTAATTTGCAAACATGATTTACCTTAATTGGGTCTTCATATCCAGGTGGTTGTGACATGTAGACTTCCTCTGAAATCCATCCATTCAGAAATGCATTCTTCACATCCAATTGGTACATGTTCCAATTCTTGGATGCAGCTACACTTACCATAACTCTGATAGTTGGCATCTTGGCCACAGGAGAAAATGTTTCTTCATAATCTATGCCTTGGGTTTGTGCAAAACCCTTGGCTACCAACCTGGCTTTATACCTATTTATGGTTCCATCTGAATTCCTCTTTACCTTGTAGATCCATCTGGATCCTATCACTTTCATGGATTCTTTCTTGGGTACTAAGTCCCAAGTATCACTCTCCTCAAGAGCTTCCATCTCTTCATCCATTGCTTCCTTCCATTCTGGTTTTTTGATTGCTTCCTCATAGGTACCTGGTTCTTCACTCAAGAGATCCTTTGCAAGATATACTGAATGCTTTGTAACAAGAGAAGTATCATAACCATACCTAATTGGCTTCTTACTTTCTCTTTGAGACCTCCTCATAGCCTGAGTTGAAGATTCTGGAATATCCTTCATCTTTAGCTTTCCTTTTGATTTCCAAGCTTTGAACTCCTCAAGATTGATGGAGTCTTCATCATCTGATTCTGAATCTTCTTCTTTGATTGATTCCTGCTTGATTAGCTTTGGAAAGTCTTCATCTATATCATATGGTAGACTTACCTTCCTGCACTCATTTTCATACCATGAATCATTCTCATCAAAGATGACATCTCTGCTTACCTTGAAGCCTTTGTTTGTGGGGTTGTAGAATCTGTACCCTTTTTGGTTCAAATCATAACCAATAAAGATACACTTTTCAGCTTTAGGGTCTAATTTCCCTCTTACCTGTGAGGGTATATGCACATATGCTATGCAACCAAAAATTTTACAATGATCCAGAGATGGTCTCTTACCATGCCAAGCCTCATAGGGTGTCATACCATTAAGTGTTTTGGATGGCAATCTGTTTATGAGATAGGTTGCAGTAGAAACTCCTTCTGCCCATAAATAATTTGGTAGCTTCTTCTCATTGAGCATAGCCCTAGCTGTTTCCACAATAAGTCTATTTCTTCTTTCTGCCACACCATTTTGTTCAGGTGAGTATCTGGTTGTAATCTCCCTTTTGATGCCTTTTTCCTGCAAGAATTCTTCAAAGTCATTGGAGAAATACTCTCCTCCACCATCTGACCTTAACTTCTTTAGTCTTCTTCCTGTCTGGTTTTCAACAAGTGCAAGATACTTTTTGAAACAATTAAATACTTCATCTTTACCCTTCATAAAGTATAAAATTGTCCACCTGCTATAGTCATCAATAAAAGATACATAGTACCTTGATCCTGATATTGAAGGGTCCTTGCTAGGTCCCCAAACATCTGTGTGTACCAAGTCTAGGTAGTCTTGGTGCATGAATCCTCTCTTTGAATAAGGCAACTTGTGTGACTTACCAAATTGACATGCTTCACACTTATATATCATGTGTTGCTTGGATACATTAGGTATCCCAAGCACACATTGATCCTTGCACATTTGCTTGATGGTTCTCTCACCTATGTGTCCAAGTCTTTTGTGCCAAATCTCTAATTCTGATAAGGTTTGATCCTTGTAGTTGAACAAAGCAATATTTTTTGTATCTTCAAGCTCAAAGGTAAATAACCTACCTGTTTTTTCTCCCTTTGCTATCCTCTTGAAACTATTCTTTGGGTCCTCCACATAAACTCCATGTTGTGTGAATCTGACCTGCAATCCCTTCTCTACAATCTGACCAACACTCATAAGATTTTTGGTGATTGTAGGTACATAGAGTACTCTACTCAGAAGATTCTGTTTGCCATCACATGTCTTCACATTACCAACTTTTATAACAGAGTGTTTAGTGTCATCACCTGTTTGTACCTGATGCTTTCCTTTAGGTTCTTCCAAATCAGAGAGCAAAGCAACATTTCCAGCTACATGGTTAGAGCAACCTGAATCAATATAAAATAAGTTGTCATCATTTGTACTTTCCTTGGAGGTCATGTTCATAATCAGTAAGGAGTCATCTTGCTCCTCTGTGTAGTTGTTGTAATCCCTTCTATTCCTGTATCCACCATTGTTGTTGTGATTGTAGTTGTTGTTGTATTGGTTGTTGTATCCATTGTAGCTTTGGTGATGTTGATTGAATCTGCCTCTTCCTTGAGAGTAGCCTCCTCTTTGGTAACCTCTTCCTCTTTGGTTCTTGTAGTTTTTGTAGCACTCATCTGTAGTATGGTTAGACAGACCACATATATTGCAAGGTGAAGAATTGTAGGGTCTCCCCCTACCTGACTTACCTCCTCTGCCTCTTCCTCTTGAAGATCTACCTCTCCCTGCAAAGTTTGCTTGAGAGGTGGATCCTTCTTCATCAAGCTTTTTTCCTTTACCCTTATCCTTGGACTTCTTATCAGTATAAAGAGCAGAGGAATTGTTACCTTTTGATTCTCCTGATTTTGTAAACTTGGCTTCATGTGTGAAGAGTTGGCCCATAAGAGTTGTAAGATCAGGGGTATGCATATCCATGTATAAGTCCATTGCAGTGGTGAAACTCTCCCACTTGTCATCTGCCTTGAGTCCATTTGTCACTTGCCTGACTATTTGCTCCTCTTCAATTTCTTCTCCAATGCTTGCTAGTTGGTCTGCCACATCTTTGATCTTTGTAACATATTCTGAGACTGATTGCTTGGGCTGCTTCCTCATGGTTGTAAACTCTATCCAGAGTTGATTCTTCCTAGCCCTTGTGTTGGAAGAGAAATAATTGGACAAGGTTTCCCAAGTCTCTTGGGAAGTCTTACAATTCCTTACATGTGGTAAAAGGAAATCAGAGATAGAGTTTAGAAGGTATGACCTTGCCAATGCATCTTTTGCACACCATTGATTTAGTCTCTCTTGCTCATCCTTGGTGGGTAGACCTCTAGCTTTGAATGTAGGTAGCTCTTCATCTCCTGATATGAATCCAAACAGACTTCTTCCTTGTAGATAGGTCTTCATTCTCAAGGACCATGCTTGGTAATTGTTCCTGTCTAATTTGTCAATAAAAGAAGGGAAACCATCACCCATGATTACCTTATTTGTTTAGCTCTGATACCACTGTGAGAGGTGATGGTAGGAGACACTCAGAAGATGGAGTTGGAGCTGCTAAACCTGCTTGACTCCAGCTACCCTTAGCTTCAGATATGTGTTGTAGACTTGTTTAGATCCCAAATGATGCAAAGAAATCACATATGTACTTTACAAACTCTTTGTGCAATGATCAAATCAAAACAGATGGTTGAGACTTCAAAAATCTGAGAAAACTTGCTATATTTGTCTTGACACCTGCTCAGTCTAATGCTCAGTGTGTCCAGCACACTTACAATTGGCCAAATTCCTTTTGAGGGTATTAAATTAACTTAACAAGCTATTGATTGCAAGTTAAATCACTTCAATTGACAAACTATGCTTTGAGAATTATCTTTAGCAAAATAAGAGATGATCCCGACTTTTTAGGAGCTACACACAGAAATACCAGTGACTGCTTCGATTGACTTTTCTCGTAATTGGCTGAATGAAAATCCTTCAAACTTTGTAGTGTTGTAGAAGACCTTGAGCTGATTCCAACAAGCTTTGAATTATTGAATTTGGTTCAGTAGATCTTGAGATATGCCTCTCTGAAGTTGACTGACTTGGAGAGGATGATACAGAGAAAAAAACAGAGATACAAAATGTATATGTTCTATTGATATGAATGATTTTACAATCTCATTAGCTTGATAAGCAAGGCTAATTGAGATGATAATGTGTTGGCTATGGCTTAGCTCAAACACACACAGAATTACAAGAGATTTCTGCCTCGGGAGTTGTGCCAAAAAAGTGGTGGACTGAAGGACTAGTGACCCGCGAGTTTTTTCTTTGTTTTATAAAAGGTTGATAGATGATTGGTTGTCACTTTCCTACAATCATGTACCTAAAAGGTTATTGATTGAGATATTCCCTCAATCATTCACCTCCTCTACATATGGGGAGATATTCTCTCCTCCTCTCAATCAGATTTAACAATCAATTTCCACGACTTTTACAAGTCGGTTTGATTACACAAATCATGCCAAGTCATATTGACTTTTACAATGAGTGAAGAGTTAAAAACTCATAGACTTTGGTTCCTATGGTTCTTTCTTCAAATAAAATAAATACAAGTTGAAACTCCATGCTCCAAGCTTTATGTAAACTCATCCTTCAAGGGTCCAAGCCAAGTGTTGAGGCTTGATATGCACCAACAACTCCAAACTTTGAGAAATAATAGTCCAAAGTGAGAACTTTGCTTCTACAGAAATTCCTAGTCACTAAAATGACATACCTTCAGTGTGTTTCTAATTTCTCTTAGCAAAAATATGGATTCTCCAAGATATTTTGGTGGATAAAAGTAGAAGAAAAGAGCTTTCCAATAACCTATTATTTGCAAGAAACGGATCTCTAGACCTCCAGTTATGGCCTTCAAAGATGACTATGTATAACTGCCAAAATTGGAAATTCTTCTTGTTATAGTAAAAAGCACCTGTCTAGAAATGGAATTCGATGCCTAGCATCGACTTGCAATGAGAATTCGATGCTGGGCATCGACTTGGGGTGTTTTTAGCCACTTTTCACTAGGGATTCGATGCCACGCATCGACTTCCCGCATAGAATCTGAAGCTTTTAGATACCAAAACAATAGGTGATTTCATGCACACTTAGAACATGACTTATCAACTGGAATTCGATGTCAGGCATTGAGTTGCTCCAACAAAGTCACGATTTGCAAACACTTCAGCACTGAATGAAAGAGATAAATGAAAATATGACTTATCAGTAGAGATTCGATGCCAGGCATCGACTTGCTTGGAAAACTTGATCTTTTGAAAACATCACACGGGAGGCAAGCATGGAGATTATGGAGAGAGTCTCATACATAGAACTTTACTCAGTTCTTCTCATAGCTATGAAAAACTTAGAAGTTTTACAAGTGCTTTCTCACTTATGTTGATGTATAAAACACCACAAGAAATGAATTAATGTGACACTAGAACACCTCTATGGTCACCATTAACTCATTGCCACTCCAAACTTTGAGAAATGATAGCTTAAAGTGAGAACTTTGCTTCTACAGAAATTCCTAGTCACCGAAATGACATACCTTAAGTATTTTGCTAATTTCTCCTAGCTCAGGTATGCTTTCTCAATGAAATTTTATAGACTGAAACTAGACGAGCAGAGCTTTCCAACAAGCTATCATATGCATCAAATGGAGCTCTAGAACTCAAGTTATGGCCCTCACAAGATGACCCTGTATGACCTTCCAAAACTGGAAATCTTGCCTGTTTTAGTATTCCTGATGTCCAAAAATAAAAAATTCGATGCCTAGCATCGAATTTCAGTCCAAGTCGATGCCAAGCATCGACTTTGGGCTTTTTTTGGCTATTTTTTTGCACCAGAAACACTCTATTTTACACACACATGAAGAAGATGACTTATATGATAGAAGTCGATGCCGGGCATCCATTTTATGCTGGAACTCGATGCCAGGCATCGAGTTGCTCCACAAACTTCATATTTTTAGAAGATTCAACAATAGTTAACACACAGAGAATGAAAACATGACTTATCAGCCAAGATTCGATGCCAGGCATCGAATTGCTCAGAAAACTTGAACTTTTGAATTCATCACACAGTAGGCAAACATGGAGATGATGGAGAGAGACTCATACACAGAACTTTACTCAGTTCTTTCTCACAGCTATGAAAACTCAGAAGTTTTACAGATGCTTTCTCACTCGGAGAAGCCCGACTATTCTCAGTCGTATAAAATGAACTCCTTCTTCTACTTCTTCTCTCTATTCTCTCTCTCTCTCTCTCCGCGTCAGTTGATACAAACTAACTTATATAGATTTTCGTATTCTCGTGATTTTAAAAACTTCTAGAACTAAAGTGAACTAACTTTACAAATATGATACATTTGTGAATTTGTCCCTTCACATAGGCATGGGGTTTTCTTCCTAAGATTTGAACTTCAAATATATGTCCAATTAGTGAGTGTTTCTCCAACAGCTCCCCCTCAATCACTAATTGGCATTCCCTGTTTCTTCATATCATCTTCTTTTCTTTTACTCCTGCCATGCTTTTGAATCTACTGCTCTTCACACCATCCAAGCTCTTTGTCATTATGTCTGCTAACTGATCTTTAGTAGAAATGTATTCCACTTCAATCTCTTTCTCCATTACCTTTTCTCTGAGAAAATGATATTGTATCTCTATGTGCTTTGTTCTTGCATGAAATACTGGATTTGCTGCAAGATAAAGTGAACTCATATTATCTCCATGTATTGTAGGTGTACCTTGATCAATGCCTAAGCTCTTGAACAATGTCTGCATCCATATGACTTCCTTAGCTGCTTCCACAAGTCCTTTGTACTCTGCTTCAGTTGATGATAATGCTACTGTATGTTGTTTCTTGGAACACCAACTTACAAGCTTATCACCAATGTATATCATGTAACCATGAGTTGATCTCCTGTCATCTTGATTACCTGCCCAGTCTGAGTCACTGTAGGCTCTCAACTTCAAATCTGATGTAAAAGGATAATATAATCCTTCCTTTATAGTTCCTTTGATATATCTGAGAACTCTTTGACCTGCAATCCAATGTGGGTCCTTTGGACAATGCATGAATTGTGACAAAACTCCCACTGCATAACTAAGATCAGGTCTTGTTAGTGTAGCATAAATCAAACTACCCACAAGAGATTGATACTTCCTCATATCTTTGTAGTCTGCACCATCATATTTACTGAGCTTGTGATTAACTTCAAGTGGAGTTGAAGCTTCTCTGCAATTTTCCATATCAAACTTCTTCAACAAGTTCAGAAGATACCTTTCTTGTGACACATATATGCCATGATCTGTATAAGTAACTTCCATTCCAAGAAAGTATGATAACTTTCCTAGGTCACTGATCTTAAACTCTTTCTCAAGTAATCTCTTTACCTCCTTGATTCCTTCATCTGAAGTACCTGTGATTATAATGTCATCTACATAAATACAAATGTAGATTGTACCTTCCTCTGTTCTTTTGATAAGTAGACTTGAATCTGCTTTTGAACTTTGATATCCAAGATCATTGAGATACTTCACCAGTCTATAGTTCCAAGCTCTTGGAGCTTGCTTCAATCCATACAATGCTCTTCTCAACCTGCAAACAAAATTTGGATACCTGGAATCTATAAACCCTTGAGGTTGTTCCAGGTATACCTCATCTGATATGTATCCATTCAAGAATGCATTTTTTATATCCAATTGACTTAGGGTCCATCCTTTTGAAGCTGCAATAGCAATGATTGTCCTTATAGTTGACATCTTAGCTACAGGACTGAATGTCTCATCATAATCTATGCCATAGGTCTGGGCATAGCCTTTCACCACCAATCTAGCTTTGTATCTGGCTATACTTCCATCTGCAAGCTTCTTCACTTTATAAACCCATTTATTTCCAATTACTTTCTTACCATTTGGTTTAGGAACAAGTTCCCATGTCTTGTTCTCCTCCAATGCATTGAACTCTTCCTTCATTGCTTCTTCCCATTGCTTTTTACCTTTAGCTTCATCATAGTTCTGAGGCTCTTCATCATCTTTGACCATATATGCATAGTTCTTCTGAGTTATGTAAGAAGTATCATAAGAATACCTTTCTGGTTGTCTCCTTGTCCTGCTTGACCTTCTTGGTTCACATTCTTCATAAGTTTCTGGATACACCTCTTCATCAAATATAGGAGCTTCTTCATTCATTCTTGTTAATCCACTTCTAGATGTACTTGCTTGCATATAGTCTTCATCTCTATTCACCTGCACAATTGATTTTCCTTTCTCACATCTTCTTACCTCTTCTTCAAATTCTTCAGCTGTATGACTTTGATCTGCATACCAACTTTTCTGTTCATCAAATGTAACATCTCTAGAAACAATAAATTGTTTGGTTAGAGGATTCCACAATCTGTAACCCATCTGCTTTTCATCATAACCAATGAACACATATTTTTCTGCCTTTGGTTCAAGTTTATGCCTAAGTTGTGATGGCACATAAGCATATGCAATTGATCCAAACACTCTACAATGATCTAGTGTTGGTTTCTTACCCCACCAAGCTTCATATGGAGTCATTCCATTCAGAGCTGCACATGGTAATCTATTCACAAGATATGTAGCTGTATTTACAGCCTCAGCCCAAAGATAATTTGGACAATTCTTCTCCTTTAGCATAGCTCTAGCAAACTCAACCAGAGTCCTGTTCCTTCTTTCTGCTACACCATTTTGTTGTGGTGTATACCTGCAAGTTATTTCTCTCTTAATACCTGCATTCCAAAGATAATCATTGAACTCTTGGGAGAAGTATTCTCCCCCTCCATCAGACCTCAGTCTCTTCAGCTTTTGACCTGTGACTCTCTCTGCATATGCATGAAAATGCTTGAAAGCTCCAAACACTTTTGATCTTTCCTTCAAAACATATAATGTTATCCATCTTGTAGCATCATCAATAAAAAGAACATAATACCTTGAGCCACTGATAGATCCTTCTTTTGTTGGTCCCCATACATCTGTATGAATGAGCTCAAGTACTCCATCATGTTTGAATCCTTTCTTTTGAAATGGTAACCTGTGTGCTTTACCCATTTGACATGCTTCACATTTATAAACCATATGTTGACTTTGCACATTTGGTAATCCTAGTACAGACTGATTAGCAACCATAGCTTTAATTCCTCTTTCATTGAAATGACCTAATCTCTTATGCCAGAGATCAAGTTCTGTAATCACTGCTTCACCATGTGTGAGCAAAGCTTGACCAATGTTCCCTTGCACTCTTAAAGTAAAGAGTCTACCTTCTTTCTTACCAGAGACAATCTGATTATATCCATTCTCTGGATCTTCCACAAATACTCCTTCATTTGTAAACCTAACTTGAAAACCTTTTTCAACTATCTGTCCCACACTAATCAAGTTTTTAGGTATTGTAGGAACATAGAAAACATTGGTTAGCAAATCTGCTCCACTCTTGCATTTCACTTTTCCAATTGAATGTACACTATGTCTTGTATTATCACCAGTTTGAACTGTGTGACTAGAAATGCCTTTTTCCAAATCTGACATCAATTCTATGTTTCCTGAGAAATGATTAGAACATCCAGAGTCAATGTAAAATACCTTTAGATCTTCTTTGTCTGATGTGCTGATTGAATTCATCATCAATGATGTATGACTTTCATTCTGTGTGTCATTTGCATAGTTGTAGTAGGTGGTGTTGTAGGATTGATTCTGTCCCCAACTTCTTCCTCCACCTCTACCATAGCCTCCTCTTTGACTTTGTCTACCTCTTTGAAAATTACTTTGATATCTTCCACCTCGACCTCTGCTATTGTTGTTTTGATTCTGGTTTGATCCTTGTTGGTTGTGCCAACAGTCATGAGCCAAATGATTACTCAATCCACATATCCAGCAAGCCTTTTTGTTGTTATTTTGATTACCTCTTCCTCTTCCAAAACCTCTTGCTCTTCCTCTGCCAGTGCCTTTACCTCTTGCATAATAAGCTTGAGAATTAGACTCCTCTTCATCCTTTGCTTTACCTTTATCTCCTTTCTTCTTATTCTTCATGTACATTGCAGAACTTTGACCTTTATCTCCATCTCCCTTCAAGTCTTGCTCATATGTGAGCATCAAACCAAGCAACTGGTTCAAATCTGGAACATAATGATTTAATGAAAGTTCTGTTGATAAGACAAAAGGTTTCCACCTTTCATCCCCTCTCAAGCCTACAAGTAGTTGAGCAATCAATCTGTGATCTTCAACATCTTCATCTATGGATCCAAGACTATCTGCTAGATCCTTCATCTTAGTGACATAATCACTAATGGTTTGACTTGCCTTCTTCTTGAATGTTGTAAACTCTGACCATAGACTTGCTTTCCGTGCTTTAGTAGTGCTTTGGAAATGATATTCCAATGCATTCCATATATCTTCTGATGATTCCAATCCTCTGATATGTGGTAGCAAATGATCTGAGATTGTATTGTAGATGTAGGCTTTTGCACTTGCATCCTTCTTTTGCCAATGCTTTAAAGCATCAAGTTCTTCTTTCTTTGGTCGGCTTTCATCTTCAAATACTGGCTTCTCTTCTTCACCTGTTACATATACCATGAGATCCTTACTCATAAGTAAGGCTTCCATTCTCATTACCCATGCGGGGTAATTATCTCTATCCAGTTTGTCAATGGAGATATGATCTGCCATAGTTCTTTCCTTCTGCTGCAACCTGTGAGCTTAAAGGATAAAGGATAATACCTTCTGAAGTTCTTTGTGTATGAGGATACTTCGAAAGTAATCTTTTGATGCCTTGTGTCTTCAAATGCTTCACCTTTCAAACTTTAATGGAAAACTTTACAAAACTTCTCGTACCTTTGTCGTCTTCTGCTCTCGAGAATCTTTCTGCTCTGATACCACTTGTTGATGTATAAAACACCACAAGAAATGAATTAATGTGACACTAGAACACCTCTATGGTCACCATTAACTCATTGCCACTCCAAACTTTGAGAAATGATAGCTTAAAGTGAGAACTTTGCTTCTACAGAAATTCCTAGTCACCGAAATGACATACCTTCAGTATTTTGCTAATTTCTCCTAGCTCAAGTATGCTTGCTCCATGAAATTTTATAGGCTGAAACAAGACGAGCAGAGCTTTCCAACAAGCTATCATATGCATCAAATGGAGCTCTAGAACTCAAGTTATGGCCCTCACAAGATGACCCTGTATGACCTTCCAAAACTGGAAATCTTGCCTGTTTTAGTATTCCTGATGTCCAAAAATAAAAAATTCGATGCCTAGCATCGAATTTCAGTCCAAGTCGATGCCAGGCATCGACTTTGGGCTTTTTTTGGCTATTTTTTTGCACCAGAAACACTCTATTTTACACACACATGAAGAAGATGACTTATATGATAGAAGTCGATGCCGGGCATCCATTTTATGCTGGAACTCGATGCCAGGCATCGAGTTGCTCCACAAACTTCATATTTTTAGAAGATTCAACAATAGTTAACACACAGAGAATGAAAAAATGACTTATCAGCCAAGATTCGATGCCAAGCATCGAATTGCTCAGAAAACTTGAACTTTTGAATTCATCACACAGTAGGCAAACATGGAGATGATGGAGAGAGACTCATACACAGAACTTTACTCAGTTCTTTCTCATAGCTATGAAAACTCAGAAGTTTTACAGATGCTTTCTCACTCGGAGAAGCCCGACTATTCTCAGTCGTATAAAATGAGCTCCTTCTTCTACTTCTTCTCTCTATTCTCTCTCTCTCTCTCTCTCTCCGCGTCAGTTGATACAAACTAACTTATATAGATTTTCGTATTCTCGTGATTTTAAAAACTTCTAGAACTAAAGTGAACTAACTTTACAAATATGATACATTTGTGAATTTGTCCCTTCACATAGGCATGGGGTTTTCTTCCTAAGATTTGAACTTCAAATATATGTCCAATTAGTGAGTGTTTCTCCAACAACTTAGAGAAGCCTGACCCTATTCAGTCATACAAAAATAATTTCTTCTCACATTCTATCACTCTCTTCCATTTCTTCTCTCTCGCCTCAGTTGATACACACTATCTTATATGATTTCTCATTCTCGTGATTTAAAAAAAAACTTCTAGAACTAAAGTGAACTAACTTTACAAATATAATACACTTGTGAATTTGTCCCTTCACATAGGCATGTGGTTTTCTTCTAAAGCTTTCACCTTCAAATATATGTCCAATTAGTGAGTGTTTCTCCAACAGCTCCCCCTCAATCACTAATTGACATTTTCTTTTTCTTCATATCATCTTCTTTTTCTTTTACTCCTGCCATGCTTTTGAATTTGCTAGTCTTCACACCATCAAGGATATGTCTGCTATCTGATCTTTAGTAGAAATGTACTCCACTTCAATTTCCTTCTCCATTACCTTTTCTATGAGAAAATGATATTGTATCTCTATGTGCTTTGTTCTTGCATGAAATATTGGATTTGCTGCAAGATAAAGTGAACTCATATTATCTCCATGTATTGTAGGTATACCTTGATCAATGCCCAAGCTTTTGAACAATGTCTGCATCCATATGACCTCCTTAGTTGCTTCCAAAATTCCTTTGTACTCAGCTTCAATTGATGATAATGCTACTATATGTTGTTTCTTTGAACACCAACTTACAAGCTTATCACCAATGTATATCATGTAACCATGAGTTGATCTTCTGTCATCCTGGTTACCTGCCCAGGAAAAATCACTATAGGCCCTCAACTTCAAATCTGAAGTAAAACGATAATACAATCCTTCCTTTATAGTTCCTTTGATATATCTGAGAACTCTTTGACCTGCAATCCAATGTGGGTCCCTTGGACGATGCATGAACTGTGATAAAACTCCCACTGCATAACTAAGATTAGGTCTTGTTAGTGTAGCATAAATCAAACTACCTACAAGAGATTTATACTTCCTCATATCTTTGTAATCTCCACCATCATATTTACTGAGCTTGTGATTAACTTCAAGTGGAGTTGAAGCTTCTCTGCAATCTTCCATATCAAACTTCTTCAATAGATTCAGAAGATACCTTTCTTGTGATACATATATGCCATGATCTGTATAAGTGACTTCCATTCTAAGAAAGTATCATAACTTTCCTAGATCACGGATCTTGAATTCTTTTTCAAGTAATCTCTTTACCTCCTTGATTCTTTGATCTGAAGTACCTGTGATTATAATGTCATCTACATAAATACAAATGTAGATTGTATCTTCCTCTGTTCTTTTGATGAGTAGACTTGGATCTGCTTTTGAACTTTGATATCCAAGTTCATTGAGATACTTCACTAGTCTATAGTTCCATGCTCTTGGAGCTTGTTTTAATCCATAGAGTGCTCCTCTCAACCTGCAAACAAAATTTGGATACTTGGAATCTATAAACCCTTGAGGTTGTTCCATGTATACCTCATCTGATATGTATCCATTCAAGAATGCATTTTTTATATCCCATTGACTTAGAGTCCATCCTTTTGAAGCTGCAATAGCAATGATTGTCCTTATAGTTGACATCTTAGCTACAGGGTTGAATGTCTCATCATAATCTTTGCCATAGTTTTGGGCATAGCCTTTCACCACCAATTTAGCTTTGTATCTGGCTATAGTTCCATATGCAAGCTTCTTCACTTTATAAACCCATTTATTTCCAATTACTTTCTTACCATTTGGTTTAGGAACAAGTTCCCATGTCTTGTTCTCCTCCAGTGCATTGAACTCTTCCTTCATTGCTTCTTCCCATTGCTTCTTACCATATATGCATAGTTCTTCTAAGTTATATAAGAAGTATCATAAGAATACCTTTCTGGTTGTCTTCTAGTCCTGCTTGACCTTCTTGGTTCACATTCTTCATAAGTGTATGGATACACCTCTTCATCAAACATAGGAGCTTCTTCATCCCTTCTTGTTAATCTGCTTCTTGATGTCTTTCTTGCATATAGTCTTCATCTCTGTTCGCCTACACAATTAATTTTCCTTTCTCACATCTTCTTACCTCTTCTTCAAATTCTTCAGCTGTATGACTTTGATTTGCATACCAACTTTTTTGTTCATCAAATGTAACATCTCTAGAAACAAGAAATTGTTTGGTTAGAGGATTCCACAATCTGTAACCCATCTGCTTTTCATCATAACCAATGAACAAATATTTTTGTGCCTTTGGTTCAAGTTTATGTCTAAGTTGTGATGGCACATAAGCATATGCAACTAATCCAAACACTCTACAATGATCTAGTGTTGATTTCTTACCCCACTAAGCTTCATATGGAGTCATTCCATTTAGAGCTGCACATGGTAATCTATTCACAAGATATGTAGCTTTATTTACAGCCTCAGCCCAAAGATGATTTGGACAATTCTTCTCCTTCAGCATAGCTCTAGCAAACTCAATCAAAGTTTGTTCCTCCTTTCTGCTACACCATTTTGTTGTGGTGTATACGTGCAAGTTATTTCTCTCTTAATACTTGCATTCCAAAGATAATCATTGAACTCTTGGGAGAAGTATTCTCCCCCTCCATCAAACCTCAGTCTTTTAAGCTTTTGACCTGTGACTCTCTCTCGATATGCATGAAAATGCTTGAAAGCATCATCAATGAAAAGAACATAATACCTTGAGCCACTGATAGATCCTTCTTTTGTTGGTCCCCATACATCTGTATGAATGAGCTCTATCCATCATGTTTGAATCATTTCTTCTGAAATGGTAACCTGTGTGCTTTACCCATTTGACATGCTTCACATTTATAAACCATATGTTGACTCTGCACATTTGGTCATCCTAGTTCAGATTGATTAGCAACCATAGCTTTAATTCCTCTTTCATTCAAGTGACCTAATCTCTTATGCAAGAGATCAAGTTCTGTAATCACTCCTTCACCATGTGTGTGCAAATCTTGACCAATATTCCCTTGTACTCTTAAAGTAAAGAGTCTACCTTCTTTCTTACCAGAGACAATCTGATTATATCCATTCTCTAGATCTTCATCAAATACTCCTTCATTTGTAAACCTGACTTGAAAACCTTTTTCAACTATCTGTCCCACACTAATCAAGTTTTTAGGTATTGTAGGAACATACAAAACATTGGTTAGAAAATCTGCTCCACTCTTGCATTTCACTTTTCCAATTGAATGTACACTATGTCTGGTATTATCACCTGTTTGAACTGTATGATTAGAACTACCTTTTTCCAATTCTGACATCAATTCTATGTTTCTTGACAAATGATTAGAACATCCAGAGTCAATGTAAAATACCTTTAGATCTTCTTTATCTGATGTTCTAATTGAATTCATCATCAATGATGTATGACTTTCATTCTATGTGTCATTTGCATAATTGTAGTCGGTGGTGTTGTAGGATTGATTCTGCCCCCAACTTCATCCTCCACCTCTACCATAGCCTCCTCTTTGATTTTGTCTACCTCTTTGAAAATTACTTTGATATCTTCCACCTCTGCCTCTGCTATTGTTATTTTGATTTTGATTTGATCCTTGTTGATTATGCCAACATTCATGAGCCAAATGATTACTCAATCCACTGATCTAGCAAGCCTTCTTATTGTTATTCTGATTACCTCTTCCTCTTCCAAGACCTCTTGCTCTTCCTTTGCCTGTCCCTCTACCTCTTGCAAAACAAAATTGAGAACTTGACTCTTCTTCATCCTTTGCTTTACCTTTATCTCCTTTCTTCTTGTTCTTGATGTACATTGCAGAACTTTGTCCTTTATCTCCATCTCCCTTCAAGTCTTGCTCAACTGTGAGCATCAAACCAAGCAACTAGTTCAAATCTGGAACATAATGATTTAATGAAAGTTCTGTTGATAAGACAAAAGGTTTCCACCTTTCATCCCCTCTCAAACCTGTAAGTCATTGAGCAATCAACTTGTGATCCTCAATATCTTCATCTATGGATCCAAGACTATCTGCAAGATCCTTCATCTTAGTGACATAATCACTAATACTTTGACTTGGCTTCTTCTTGAATGTTGTAAACTCTGACCATAGACTTGCTTTCCGTGCTTTAGTAGTGCTTTGGAAATGATACTCCAATGCATTCCATATATCTTCAGATGATTCCAATCCTCTGATGTGTGGTAGAAAATGATATGAGATTGTATTGTAAATGTATGCCTTTGCACTTGCATCCTTCTTCTGCCAATGCTTTAAAGTATCTAGTTCTTCATCTGTTACATATACCATGAGATCCTTACTCATAAGTAAGGCTTCCATTCTCATTACCCTTGTGGGGTAATTATCTCTGTCCAGTTTGTCAATGGGGATATGATCCACCATACTCCTTCCCTTCTGTTGCAACCTGTGAACTTAAAGGATAAAGAATAATACCTTTTGGAGTTCTTTGTGTATGAAGATACTTTTGAAGTAACCCTTTGATTCCTTGTGTCTTCAAATGCTTCACCTTTGAAACTTTAATGGAAAACTTCCAAAACTTC
>MU260123.1:390000-392500 GCA_020310875.1 Ceratopteris richardii | reverse complement strand
CTTTGGCTTCTTCATAAGTAGTTGGATCTTCTTCTGTTTTCACAATGTAGGCATAATCTTTTGTTGTTAGGAAAGATGTATCATAACTATACCTTATAGGCTCTTTCCTTTCTCTTGTAGATCTCCTGATTTCTGCACTTCTTGAAGTTTCAGCCTCATTTGATTCTGGATCAAATCTTGGCCCTTCTTCTACATGATCCTGCACTCTACATCTAGAGTCAACTTCATCAACAATTTCTTCACATACTTTTACCTTTGCCTTTCCTTTCCTTTGTATTTCTTCAACACCTGCATACTCATTTGGTGATCCTGTATACCACATGTTTTGCTCATCAAATGTTACATCTTTAGTAACAAGAAATTGCTTTGTGGATGGACTCCACAACCTATAACCCATCTGTCTATCATCATATCCAATAAACACATACTTCTCTGCTTTTGGTTCTAGCTTATGTCTTAATTGTGAAGGAACATAAGCATATGCAATACATCCAAATACTTTACAATGATCAAGACTAGGCTTCTTACCCCACCATGCTTCATAAGGGGTTCCTCCATCCAAAGCTTTGCAAGGCAACCTATTCACAAGGTATGTTGCAGTGTTAATAGCCTCTGCCCATAAGTAATGTGGACAATTCTTTTCCTTCATCATGGCTCTTGCAAACTCTACAAGAGTCCTATTCCTCCTTTCTGCTACTCCATTTTGTTGAGGGGAGTACCTGCAAGTCACTTCTCTTTTGATACCTGCATTCCACAAATAATCATCAAACTCTTTTGAGAAATACTCTCCCCCTCCATCTGATCTTAACCTCTTTAGCTTTTGTCCTGTGATCCTTTCTGCATAAGCATGAAAATGTTTGAATGTCTTGAAGACTTCTGATTTATCCTTGATTACATACAAAGTAATCCACCTGGTTGCATCATCAACAAACAACACATAATATCTGGATCCATTTATGCTATAGTCCCTTGAGGGACCCCATACATCTGTATGAACCAATTCAAGCATATTTGAATACTTGTACCCTGATTTGTTATAAGAACTCTTATGTGCTTTACCTAATTGACAAGCTTCACACTTGTACACCATATGTTGCCCTTCAATGTTTGGCAATCCAAGCACCACCTGATTCTTTGACATCTCCTTTATAGCTCTCTCATTGAAATGACCTAGCCTCTTATGCCATAGGTCTAATTCAGATACCTTTTGACCTCCATAGGTAAACAATGCATGTCCCACATTACCTTGGACCTTGAGAGTAAACAATCTTCCTTCCTTTTTACCTGCAATTATGTTTCTATATCCCTGATTTGGATCTTGTACATAAACACCATCATTTGTGAATCTTACCTCATATCCTTTCTCCACAATTTGCCCTACACTTATCAAATTTTTAGGAATAGTAGGAACATAAAGTACCTTACTCAGAAGTGTACTTCCACTCTTTGTCTTCACTGATCCAATGCTCTCCACTTTATGTTTGGTATTGTCACCTGTTTGAACTGTGTGTCCATTCACCCTAGCTTCCATATCAGTCATCAAGGATAGATTCCCACTCAGATGGTTGCTGCACCCTGAGTCAATATAAAACACTCTTTGATCTTCTCCCATTGATTCATGAGTTGCATTCAAAATAAGAGTCATGTCATCCTTCTGATCTGATGCATAATTGTAATAATTATTGTTGTAGGACTGAGATTGGAAGTTCCTTCCACCTCCTCTACCATATGATGTCCTACCACCTCTTCCTCTGAAATTGCCTCTTTGTTTTCTGCCTCCTCTACCTCTTTGACTATAATTCTGATTGTTGTATCCTCCACTTTGATTGTTATACCAACAATCATTTGCCAAATGATTTGTTCTGCCACAAATCCAACAAGCTTTAGCATTATCTTTGTTCTTACCTCCTCTTCCTTTACCTCTGAAATTTGTCTTCCCTTTTGTGAAGTTGGCTTGATTTGAATTCCCTTCATCCTCATTTGATTGCTTTCCTTTGCCATTCTTTTTCTTGTCTTTGGAGTACATAGCTTGACTTGTACTTCTATCATTATCTCCTTTAAGATCCTGCTCAAAGGTTAGCATGTGTCCTAGCAATTGATTAAGGTCAGGAGTAAAGTGATCAAGTGACAACTCCATGGACAAGATAAAAGGCTTCCACTTCTCATCACCTCTTAGACCTGTAAGTATTTGTCTTACCAACTTTTCTTCTTCAATATCTTCATCCACTGCTCCCAAGCTATCTGCAATATCTTTCATCCTTGCCACATAATCTGAAATTGATTGTGAGCTCTTCTTCTTGAAGGTTGTGAACTCAGCCCATAGTGAGGACTTCCTTGACTTAGTTGTATTTTGGAAATGCTCTTCCAAGGCATTCCAAACATCTGTAGCACTTTCTAAACCTCTGATGTGAGGTAGAAGGTAATCATTTACAGCCATGTAGATGATACTCCTTGCTTGAGCATCCTTTCTCATCCAAGTTTTCAACATTGCAAGTTCTTC
>MU260123.1:377500-382500 GCA_020310875.1 Ceratopteris richardii | reverse complement strand
GCTCAGTGCACAGTGTAAAGTTTTACACATATGATAGCTCAAAATCTAAGTTGAGAGATAAGCTATCTTCAGTCAAAAGGATTTGGTAAAACGGGTTCGACATTGTGAGAACCAAAGTTAAGAAGTTAGGGGTGTCTAAATCGACTTCTCAGAAGTGTAGATTCAGACATAGGTAACTTGTGAAGTCAATTTCTCAAGTTATACTAAAGCTTTTGAAATAATTTAACTTGGAGGAGATGCGCAATCTCTAGGAGATGATTCATACAAAGTTTCATCAAAAACTTTACACGTTTGATAAGTCAATGTGAAGAAATTCTGCAGCAGACTTTTCTGTGTTTCATCTTCTTCACAGATTTTCTCAATTTTGATAATTTGGAGATTGGACCTCTAATTTAGTGAAGGTTTTGACTTACTCTTGGTATAGAGGTGCTCTAATCACAAGAGTAGGTTGTTCTTTTGGAGATTAACACTCTCCATCAGTGGTATCAGAGCAGGAGACATCAAAATCAAGGAAAGGAAGGTCCCGACTGCTACAGATTCAAGAAGTTCAACACTTGAAGAACTAAGAAGTGAAAGCTTGGAGTCAAAAGCCTGAGGAGAAGTCTACTCGACATCAAGAAAGGCAAAAGGAGTCTAATTCGAAGTAAAGGTACATACATTGTTTGTAAAGCTTGAAGATTTCAATACACAGGTGGATACAAGATGGGAGATGCTCTACAGATAGAGAAATTGGATAGGGAAAACTATCCTGCATGGTCAATGAGGATGGAAGCTCATCTTATGAGCAAAGATTTAATTGGTTACATCATAGGAGAAGAAGAGAAGCCAGAGTTCAGAGATCCTAGTGTTCCAACTAGGGAAGAGTTAGCAGATCTGAAAAATTGGATGAAGAAAGATGCTCAAGCTAGGAGCATTATCTATATGGGAGTCAATGATTACTTGTTACCTCATATTAGAGGTCTTGAAAGTGCTACTGACATATGGAATGCTTTGGAGGAGCATTTCCAGAACACTACAAAGTCAAGGAAGGCATCCTTATGGGCAGAGTTTACTACCTTCAAGAAGAAGGCCTCTCAATCCATCTCAGACTATGTAACAAGGATGAAAGATATTGCAGATGCTTTAGGAGCTGTTGATGAAGACATTGAGGAAGATAAGTTGGTAAGGCAAATCCTTACAGGGTTAAGAGGTGATGACAAATGGAAGCCATTTATTTTGTCTACAGAACTATCACTTGATCATTTCACTCCTGATTTAAATCAATTGTTAGGTCATATGCTAACATTTGAGCAGGATGTTAAAGGAGATGGTGACAAGAGTACAGGACATGCAATGCATTCAAAGGATAAGAAGAAGAATAGCAAAGGAAAACAACAAGCAGGTGAAGATGAAGGAACAACTACTCAAGCCAACTTCCTAAGAGGAAGAGGAGGTGGCAAAGGTAGAGGAAGAGGCAGGAACAACAAAGATGGAGGCAAAGCTTGCTGGATTTGTGGTAAGACAAATCACTTAGCTAATGATTGTTGGCATAATAATCAGAATAATGGTGGATACAATCAGAATTATAATACAAGAGGAAGAGGTGGCAGAAATCAAAGAGGTAATTACAGAGGTAGAGGTGGAAGGAATTACTTTGGAAGAAATGCAGGTAGAGGATTCCAAAGTCAACAATACAACAACACCTACTACAATTATGCTTCAGATCAAAAGGAAGATTCAACATTGATAATGAATGCAACTTGTGAAAGGCAGAGTGAAGATCAAAGAGTCTTCTACATTGACTCAGGGTGTAGCAATCACCTGAGTGGTAACATATCTTTGATGACTGATTTGGAAAGTAAATTTTTTAATCATGTTGTTCAAACAGGTGACAACACAAAGCACAATGTGAAGTCAATTGGATCAGTGAAGGCTAAGGATGGAAGCACATTATTGAGTAAGGTTTTGTATGTTCCTACAATCCCTAAGAATTTGATAAGTGTAGGACAAATTGTTGAAAAGGGATATGAAGTAAGGTTCACTAATGATGGAGTATATGTGGAAGACCCTAGCCAAGGGTATAAACAGATTGTTTCAGGAAAAAAAGAAGGAAGATTATTTACATTGAAGATTCAAGGCAATATTGGTCATGCTATGTTCACATATGGAGGACATAAGATCTCTGAGTTAGATCTTTGGCACAAGAGGCTTGGACATTTCAATGAAAGAGGTATTAAAGATATGGTTAACAATGGTTCAGTGCTTGGATTGCCTAATGTTGGAGGTCAACATATGACATACAAATGTGAGGCATGTCAATTAGGTAAGGCTCATAAACATTCCTATTCCAAGCATGGTTTTATGTACTCAGAGAAGCTTGAGTTGGTACACACAGATGTGTGGGGACCATCAAAAGATTTCAGTATAAATGGATCAAGGTATTATGTGATTTATGTTGATGATGCTACTAGATGGATCACTATCTATGTGATCAAAGATAAGTCAGAAGTGTTTAATACATTTAAGCACTATCATGCATATGCAGAAAGAATTACAGGTCATAAGTTGAAAAGACTAAGGTCAGATGGAGGGGGAGAGTATTTCTCAAATGAGTTCAGTGATTACTAATGGAATGCAGGTATAAAAAGGGAAGTTACTTGCAGGTACTCTCCTCAACAAAATGGTGTTGCAGAAAGGAGAAATAGAACTCTTGTTGAGTTTGCAAGATCCATGATGAAGGAGAAAAATTGCCCTAATTATTTGTGGGCTGAGGCTGTAAATACAGCCACTTATTTGGTCAATAGGTTACCATGTAAAGCCTTGCAGGGTATGACACCATATGAGGCTTGGTGGGGTAAGAGACCTACCTTGGATCATTGCAGAGTATTTGGGTGTGTGGCATATGCATATGTGCCATCACAATTAAGACACAAATTGGAACCCAAAGCTGAAAAGTATGTTTTCATTGGCTATGATGATAAGCAGATGGGCTATAGATTGTGGAGTCCATCAACAAAGCAATTTATGGTTTCTAAGGATGTTACATTTGATGAACAAAGCACTTGGTATGCAGGTACAATCAATATCAATACAGGTGATGAAGAAGAAGTGAGTCAAAGAAAAGGTAAATCAAAAGTTCAGATATTTGATGAGCAAGAGAATAATGAAGTGCAGGTTGAAGTGGAAGAGACACCAAGATTTGATCCTGAATGTGAAGAGCCAGAAACCTCAAGAAGTGGAGAACTCAGAAGGTCAACAAGAAATAGGTGGCAACCTACAAGGTATAGTTATGATACTTCATTTCTAGCCACAAAAGATTATGCTTATATGGTGAATACAGATGAAGACCCTTCTACATATGAAGAGGCAAAAGGTAAGGAAAAATGGGAGAATGCTATGCAGGAGGAATATGATGCACTATTGGAGAATCAAACTTGGGATTTGGTTCCTAAACCAAATAGTCAGAAGATTATTGGATGCAAGTGGGTCTACAAGACCAAGAGATTTGCAGATGGAAGTGTGTCTAGATACAAAGCTAGACGTGTTGTCAAAGGCTTTGCTCAAACATATGGTATTGATTATGATGAGACCTATAGTCCTGTGGCAAAGATGACAACCATAAGGACACTTATTGCTATTGCTGCATGTAAAGGTTGGAAGCTATGTCAACTTGATGTGAAGAATGCTTTTTTGAATGGTTATATTTCAGATGATGTATTCATGGAGCAACCTCAAGGGTTCAGAGATAAAAGGTATCCAGATCATGTGTGCAAGCTCAAGAGAGCTTTGTATGGCTTGAAGCAGGCTCCAAGGGCATGGAACTATAGACTTGTGAAGTTCCTAAAAGAACTTGGATTTCAGGTGTCTAAAGCAGATAGTAGCTTGCTTGTCAAGGCAAGTGATAATGGGTTCATATACATGTGCATATATGTTGATGATATAATTCTTACAGGTACAGATGAAGAAGGAATACAAAAGCTTAAGAGGCAAATGGAAAAGGAGTTCAAGATAAGTGACTTGGGAGACTTATCATACTTCTTGGGCATGGAAATTACATATACTCAACATGGAGTATTTGTGACCCAAGAAAGGTATTTGAAGAACTTGTTAATCAAGTTTAAAATGGATGATTGCAGGGTAGCACCTACACCAATGGAGGTGAATCACAAATTGAGTAAGTATGGAGGTGAAGAATTCAAGGACATGAGACAATATCAGAGTTTGGTTGGTAGCCTTATCTATGCTACTCTAACTAGACCTGATTTATCATATGCAGTAGGGGTTTTGTCTCAATTTATGCATTGCCCAAGGAAAGAACATTGGATTGCAGGACAAAGGGTGTTGAGGTACATTAAGGGTACACTCAATGAAGGTTTGTATTATGGGTTTACCTCAGATACAAATATCAAAATTTATAGTCATGCAGATTGGGCAGGTAATCCAGATGATAGAAGGTCTACATTTGGATACATGTGTTATGTGGGAGATAAACTTATCTCATGGTGTTCCAAGAAGCAACATACAGTTGCTTTATCTTCTACAGAAGCAGAGTATAAAGGCATGGTTGAAGCTGCAAAGGAAGTAATTTGGGTCAAGACATTGATGAAGAGTTTTGATATTGTGCATGGGATACCAATTATATATGGAGATAACATGAGTTCATTGTATTTAGCTGCTAATCCTGTTTTTCATGCCAGGACCAAACACATTGAGATTCAGTATCACTTTCTAAGAGAGAAAGTGATGGATAAGGAGATTGAAGTCATACATACTTCAACAAAAGATCAGATAGCTGATATGCTTACAAAGAGCTTGGATGGACCAAAGCTACAGAAGTTTAAAGACATGGCAGGTATAAAGAAGAAAGGAGAAAACCTCAATTGATGATTGAGGGGGAGCTGTTGGTGCAGATCAATCACCAATTGAAGATTTGGAGTAAAGAAAATGGATACATTCACAAGAGTGAAGGACATGTACACATATGTACATTAGTTATGACATAGGTTACATATACTTATGTT
>MU260123.1:370000-372500 GCA_020310875.1 Ceratopteris richardii | reverse complement strand
AAAGTAATTTCCAAAGAGGTAGACAAAGTCAAAGAGGAGGCTATGGTAGAGGTGGAGGAAGAAGTTGGGGACAGAATCAATCCTACAACACCACCTACTACAACTATGCAAATGACACACAGAATGAAAGTCATACATCATTGATGATGAACTCAATCAACACATCAGATAAAGAAGATCTAAAGGTATTTTACATTGACTCTGGATGTTCTAATCATTTGTCAAGAAACATAGAATTGATGTCAGAATTGGAAAAAGGCATTTCTAGTCACACAGTTCAAACTCGTGATAATACAAGACATAGTGTACATTCAATTGGAAAAGTGAAATGCAAGAGTGGAGCAGATTTGCTAACCAATGTTTTGTATGTTCCTACAATACCTAAAAACTTGATTAGTGTGGGACAGATAGTTGAAAAGGTTTTCAAGTCAGGTTTACAAATGAAGGAGTATTTGTTGAAGATCCAGAGAATGGATATAATCAGATTGTTTGTGGTAAGAAAGAAGGTAGACTCTTTACTTTAAGGGTACAAGGGAACATTGGTCAAGCTTTGCTCACACATGGTGAAGCAGTGATTACAGAACTTGATCTCTGGCATAAGAGATTAGGTCATTTCAATGAAAGAGGAATTAAAGCTATGGTTGCTAATCAGTCTGTACTCGGATTACCAAATGTGCAGAGTCAACATATGGTTTATAAATGCGAAGCATGTCAAATGGGAAAAGCACACAGGTTACCATTTCAAAAGAAAGGATTCAAACATGATGGAGTACTTGAGCTCATTCATACAGATGTATGGGGACCAACAAAAGAAGGATCTATCAGTGGCTCAAGGTATTATGTTCTTTTCATTGATGATGCTACAAGATGGATAACATTATATGTTTTGAAGGAAAGATCAGAAGTGTTTGGAGCTTTCAAGCATTTTCATGCATATGTAGAGAGAGTCACAGGTCAAAAGCTTAAGAGACTGAGGTCTGATGGAGGGGGAGAATACTTCTCCCAAGAGTTCAATGATTATCTTTGGAATGCAGGTATTAAGAGAGAAATAACCTGCAGGTATACACCACAACAAAATGGTGTAGCAGAAAGAAGGAACAGGACTTTGGTTGAGTTTGCTAGAGCTATGCTAAAGGAGAAGAACTGTCCAAATTATCTTTGGGTTGAGGTTGTAAATACAGCCACATATCTTGTGAATAGATTACCATGTGCAGCTCTGAATGGAATGACTCCATATGAAGCTTGGTGGGGTAAGAAACCAACACTAGATCATTGTAGAGTGTTTGGATCAATTGCATATGCTTATGTGCCATCACAGCTTAGGCATAAACTTGAACCAAAGGCAGAAAAATATATGTTCATTGGTTATGATGAAAAGCAGATGGGTTACAGGTTGTGGAATCCTTTAACCAAACAATTTCTTGTTTCTAGAGATGTTACATTTGATGAACAGAAAAGTTGGTATGCAGATCAAAGTAATACAGCTGAAGAATTTGAAGAAGAGGTAAAAAGATGTGAGAAAGGAAAATCAATTGTGCAGGTGAATAGAGATGAAGACTATATACAAGCAAGTACATCCAGAAGTGGATTAACAAGAAGGAATGAAGAAGCTCCTATATTTGATGAAGAGGTGTATCCAGACACTTATGAAGAATGTGAACCAAGAAGGTCAAGTAGGACTAGAAGACAACCAGAAAGGTATTCTTATGATACTTCTTACATAACTCAGAAGAACTATGCATATATGGTCAAAGATGATGAAGAACCTCAGAACTATGATGAAGCTAAAGGTAAGAAGCAATGAAGGAAGAGTTCAATGCATTGGAGGAGAACAAGACATGGGAACTTGTTCCTAAACCAAATGGTAAGAAAGTAATTGGAAATAAATGGGTTTATAAAGTGAAGAAGCTTGCAGATGAAAGTATAGCCAGATACAAAGCTAGACTGGTGGTGAAAGGCTATGCCCAAGCCTATGGCATAGATTATGATGAGACATTCAGTCCTGTAGCTAAGATGTCAACTATAAGGACAATCATTGCTATTGCAGCTTCAAAAGGATGGACTCTAAGTCAATTGGATATAAAGAATGCATTCTTAAATCGATACATATCAGATGAGGTATACATGGAACAACCTCAAGGATTTATAGATTCCAGGAATCCAAATTTTGTTTGCAGGTTGAGAAGAGCATTGTATGGATTGAAGCAAGCTCCAAGAGCATGGAACTATAGACTAGTGAAGTATCTCAATGATCTTGGATATCAAAGTTCAAAAGCAGATTCAAGTCTACTTATCAAAAGAACAGAGGAAGGTACAATCTACATTTGTATTTATGTAGATGACATTATAATCACAGGTACTTCAGATGAAGGAATCAAGGAGGTAAAGAGATTACTTGAGAAAGAGTTCAAGATCAGTGACCTAGGAAAGTTGTTAGATTTTCTTGGAATGGAATTCACTTATACAGATCATGGCATATATGTATCACAAGAAAGGTATC
>MU260123.1:347500-365000 GCA_020310875.1 Ceratopteris richardii | reverse complement strand
CACAACACTCATGGGCCAACTATTCACACATGAAGCAAAGTTTACAAAGGCAGGAGATCAATCAAAAGGTAACAACCCCTCTGCTCTCTATACTGATAAGAAAGTTAAAGATAAAGGCAAAGGGAAGAAACAAGATGAAGAAGGCTCTACCTCTCAAGCTAATTATGCAGGGAGAGGTAGGTCATCTAGAGGAAGAGGCAGAGGAGGTAAGTCAGGTAGGGGGAGACCCTACAACTCATCACCATGCAACATTCGTGGATTGTCCAATCATACCACAGATGAATGCTACAAGAATTACAAGAATCAGAGAGGAAGAGGCTACTCAAGAGGTGGATACTCTCAAGGGAGAGGCAGATTCAATCAACACCAAGGCTACAATGGATACAACAACCAATACAACAACAACTACACAACAACCACAATGGAAATTACCAAGGTGGATTCAGAAATAGAAGAGACTACAACAACTACACAGAGGAGCAAGATGACTCCCTATTGATCATGAATATGACCTCCAAGGCAGGTACAAATGATGATCATTTATTTTACATTGACTCAGGATGTTCTAACCATGTAGCTGGCAATGTGGCACTACTTTCTGATTTGGAAGAGCCCAAGGGCAAACATCAGGTACAAACAGGGGATGACACTAAACATTCTGTTGTTAAGATTGGAAATGTGAAGACATGTGATGGAAACCAAAATCTATTGAGCAGGGTACTCTATGTACCAACTATCACTAAGAATCTAATGAGTGTTGGTCAGATTGTGGAGAAAGGTTTGCAGGTCAGATTCACACAACATGGAGCATATGTGGAGGACCCAAGACATGGATTCAGAAGGATAGCCAAAGGGGAGAAATCAGGTAGATTGTTTACTTTTGAACTAGAAGACACCAAGAACATTGCTTTGTATAATTACAAGGATCAGACACTTTCAGAGTTAGAAATATGGCACAAGAGATTAGGGCACATAGGTGAAAGAACCCTAAAGCAAATGTGCAGGGATCAATGTGTGCTTGGGACACCTAATGTGTCCAAGCAACACATGATTTACAAGTGTGGATCATGTCAATTTGGTAAGTCTCACAGGTTACCCTATTCAAGGAAAGGTTTTATGCATGAAAACTACCTAGACTTGGTAGACACAGATGTTTGGGGACCTCGCAAGGACCCTTCCATTTCAGGTTCAAGGTATTATGTGTCCTTCATTGATGACTATAGCAGGTGGACCATTTTATACTTTATGAAGCATAAAGATGAAGTGTTTAATTGTTTCAAGAGGTATCTTGCACTTGTTGAAAATCAAACAGGAAGAAGCTTGAAGAGGCTAAGGTCAGATGGTGGAGGAGAGTACTTCTCCAATGAGTTTGAAGATTTCTTGCAGGAAAGAGGCATCAAAAGGGAGATTACTACAAGGTACTCACCTGAACAAAATGGGGTAGCTGAAAGAAGGAATAGACTCATAGTAGAAACAGCTAGGTCTATGCTTAATGAGAAAAAGTTACCAAATTATCTTTGGGCAGAGAGTGTATCCACTGCCACCTATCTCATAAACAGGTTGCCATCCAAATCACTTGATGGCATGACACCATATGAAGCTTGGCATGGTAAGAGACCCTCTCTGGATCATTGCAAAATCTTTGGTTGTGTAGCATATGTGCATATTCCCTCACAGGTAAGGGGAAAGCTAGATCCCAAGGCTGAAAAATGTATCTTCATTGGTTATGATTTGAACCAAAAGGGATACAGATTCTACAACCCAACAAACAAAGGGTTTAAGGTAAGCAGAGATGTCATCTTTGATGAGAATGACTCTTGGTATGAAAATGAATGCAGGAAGATTAGTCTACCCTATGACATGGAAGAAGAGTTTCCAAAGCTTACCAAGGAGGAACCAATTCAGCAAGAAGATTCAAGCTCAGATGATGATGATACAATAAACCTTGAAGAGTTCAAGGCTTGGAAGTCCAAAGGGAAGATGAAGATGAAGCAACTAGAAGATAAACCAGAATCCTCAACACAAGCAATGAGGAGATCTCAAAGAGAAAAGAAGAAGCCTATCAGATTTGGGTATGACACATCACTTGTAACTAAACACTCTGTATACCTTGCAAAGGACTTGTTGAATGAAGAACCAGGTACTTATGAAGAAGCAATTACCAAACCAGAATGGAAAGAAGCCATGGATGAAGAGATGGAAGCTCTCAAGGAAAGTGATACTTGGGACTTGGTACCCAAGAAAGACTCTATGAAGGTAATAGGATCCAGATGGATCTACAAACTAAAGAAGAATTCAGATGGAACAATAAACAGGTACAAAGCTAGGTTGGTAGCCAAGGGTTTTGCACAAACCCAAGGCATTGATTATGAGGAGACATTTTCTCCTGTGGCCAAGATGCCAACTATCAGAATATTGGTGAGTGTAGCTGCATCCAAGAATTGGAATATGTACCAATTAGATGTCAAGAATGATTTCTTGAATGGATGGATATCTGAAGAAGTCTACATGTCACAACCACCTGGCTATGAAGATCCAAAAAAGGTACATTATGTTTGTAAATTGAAGAAGGCTCTGTATGGTTTAAAGCAAGCACCTAGAGCATGGAATTACAGGTTGACAACCTACCTTCAAGACCAAGGATTTGTGATGAGCAAAGCAGACACTTCTCTATTCATAAAGAGAAGTAGTACAGAGGTAATCTACTTGTGTGTTTATGTTGATGACATCATCATTATAGGCAATGATGTCAATGGGATTAGACACATCAAAGGACAGATGATGAAAGAATTCAAGATTAGTGATCTTGGATTATTGAAGTACTTCTTAGGTCTTGAGTTAGTCTACACCAACTCAGGTATATATATCACTCAAAAGAAGTATGTGCAGGATATGGTCAAGAAGTTTGGCTTGCAGGATGCTAAAGTATCTACTACTCCAATGGAGGTCAACCTAAAGCTAAGTGCTCATGAAGGAGAAGAAGTTCAAGACATCACAGGATACCAAAGTATGGTAGGTAGTTTGAACTATGCTACCTTGACAAGAATTGACATAGCATATGGAGTCAGTGTGCTTAGTCAATTCATGCACAAACCAAGGGTACCTCACCTAGAGGCAGCAAAGAAGATCCTGAAGTATCTGAAGGGAACTCAAAGTCATGGTTTGTACTTTCCTTATACATCAGATATTGACATTAAAGTTTACTCAGATGCAGATTGGGCAGGATGCAAGGATGATAGGAGAAGCACCTCAGGATATATTTGTTTTGCAGGAGATAAGCCTATTTCTTGGTCAGCCAAGAAGCAACCTACAGTGGCATTGTCATCCACTGAAGCAGAGTATAGAGGGCTTGCCAATGCCACTCAAGAAGCTATCTGGTTGAAGCTATTATATACAGAGTTAGGTCTATATACAAGGCCACCAATCATCTTTGGAGACAACACTAGCTCTCTTCACCTTGCAGCTAATCCAATTTATCATGCCAGAACCAAACACATAGAGGTTCATTACCACTATGTGAGAGAGAAGTTACTTAGTAAAGACATTCAATTAACATATGTGTCTACCAATATGCAATGTGCAGATTTGCTCACTAAAGCATTGGATGGAAACAAGTTATGCAGATTTAAATCCATGATTGGATTGCAGGATGTGATTGAAGACTAAAGATGAATAAGATGAAGACTTAAGCCAAAGTGTTTGGCTTGAGGGGGAGCTGTTGGTGCATATCAAGCCTTCACACATTGGCTTGGAATCATGGAAGACTAGCTTGGACAAAGCTTTATCAAGGCTTCACTTGAAGCAAGGTTCATATGAACATATGCTTAGATGTTCTTACTTTTTACCCCTTTGAAAAAGTCTATATGACTTGGCATTTATGTGTAATCACTTTAGTTACTTACCTACTTCATTAGTCGTGGAAAAGAGAATGATTTAGTGGAGAGAATATCTCCCTACTTTTTAGTAGAGATATTCTAGGGAGCCTAAGTTTGAATTTGAAATTCAAATTAACCTTCAACTCCTATAAATACTACAAGCAAAAAGTCGCGGGTGTCCATCATCAATCCCGAGGCTATTCTGTACTATCTAGTGAGTGTGTGAGGTATACTCCATAGCCTACACCTCTAAGTACCATTGTGCTATGTCTATCAAGCCAATGGGAATGTACATTCATATGATATAATACATATACTTACATTCATCATCTCTGTTTTGTCTGAGTCTCCTACTCCAAGTCGTCAACTTCCAAGGAGCATTTCTCAGTGCTCACTGAACCAAATCAAGAGTTTAATAGCTCGTTGGAACCAGCTCAAGGTCTTCTACAAGCATACAAAATTTCCGAAGATTTCATTCAGCCATTTGGGAGAAATCACGATCGAAGTGCACATTGGTCTATCTCTGCAACTCTCCTAAAAAGTCGGGGGTAATCATAATTTTGCTAAACTTATTTCTCAGTGTATGGTTTATCAATTTGAGTGATTCCACTTGTAATTGGTAGCTTATTAAGGTAGTTTAATACTCCCAAAAGGAATTGTTTCAATTGCAAGTGTGCTGGTCACACTGAGCATAACACTGAGCAGGTATCATTACAAAAACAGTAAGTTTTTTGGATTTGTGAAGGAACCAAGTTATCTGTTTTGGTTTGATCATTACACAAACCATTTGCAAAGTACATATATGGTTTCTTGGTATCATTTGAAAGCTCAAGGAGTCTACTAAGCATTTCTGGAATCAAAGGAGGGCTGGTGTGAAGCAGGTATAGCAGCACCAACTCATTTCTTGAGTGCATCCAACCATCACTCCCAACAACAGATAGACAAACACATAGATAGATAGATAGATAGATAGATCAATAGATAGATAGATAGATAGATAGATAGATAGATAGATAGATAGATAGATAGATAGATAGATAGATAGATAGATAGATGGATGGATAGATAGATAGATAGATAGATAGATAGATAGATAGATAGATAGATAGATAGATAGATAGATAGATAGATGGATGGATAGATAGATAGATAGATAGATAGATAGATAGATAGATAGATAGATAGATAGATAGATAGATAGATAGATAGATAGATAGATAGATAGATAGATGGATGGATAGATAGATAGATAGATAGATAGATAGGTAGATAGGTAGATAGTGTGAAGAGATGGATAGGTATGTGCTTGAAGATGAAGAGGTGTTGCAAAATCCTTGATCTACACCAGCCAAATGAACTCCAAGAGTATGTGGTGGGCCCTTTTAGCTTGCCAATGGATGTATTAGACACCCTATGTACCTTGGAAGATCACTCTCAAAAAGATAAATCAAAACAAATAAGTTGGAGTTAGCTTAGAGGTCAAAACTTGCTATTCTTGGTTCATACACCTGTCCAGTGTTTTACATAATTCTCTGAGCACATCAGCAATAAGCTTAATTCGTCTTGGAGAAGTCTAGATATCTTAAAGAGCTAACTTTCAAGAGTAATCTCATAAAAATTAATGAACCACACACTGAGAATGAGTTTTAACAAGTGATGACATCATCCCGATTTTCACGGGCTGCTACAATTTGAGACCAGTGAGCAGAAAAATAAACATAACTCAAAATGTAGGAATCCAATGATTATGAAAATTTTTATGGTTATACTAAACAGTAAGGTGAATCCAATAAGCTTTAAATCACTGAATTTGGATAAGTAACCACTGAGACATGGGTCTGACAATGTGAGTGAAAAATCGGGTACCTGACAGAGAAGTGAAGATGAACAGACCCTGTTGACTTCAAATGAACATAACTCAAGATTGCAACATCCAAATGAAATGAAAATTTGTGAGCATATAGTAGATTTATAGAGCTAACTTTACCAAGTTAAATTACTGAAAATGATGCACCATGCTCAGAGAAACCATCTCTGCAATCTGACTGAGAAAACTGAGAGTAATGGCATTGAGTAGTACACTTCACAAGAACATGGAAATATGAGCTCAAATAATCATGAAAATGAAAGTATATTGCTTGTACAATACAATGACTTACTGATACATATGTGTGCCTTGTAATCACACCTTGATATGGCATAAAGCTCAGCTCTTGGAGGTCTTCACATAGGTCTCTCTAACCACGACTAAAACTGCCATCTATTTATAGTTGAGTTTGGGAGGCTAACTTCCCTCAATCACTCTCCAATCAATCAATGATTGATTTGATTCTCTACCTACCACAAATCGAGAATTCGTGGCTCCTCTTTCCATTCTTGATCATGTGGAATCAACCACTTAAGATTCTCTTACTTTTACATTAAGTAAACTCTTCAAAAAATTACAAGAGGTAGTTCACAAGTGAACTTTACATAGTCTTCTTTTTAAAGCTTCTTCTAAGTCTTTGTGAGACTCAAGCCAATACTTAGGCTTGTCATTGTTGGAGACCTCTTAATCTCCAAAGGTTTGATCTATACTGACTTAAGAACACTTCTATGTCAGTTATAAACCAAACTTTACACAAATAATGTTCTTCTTTACCAAAACTTCAATCAACACTTCTCTGAGTGAAGAAGTGTCTACTTCAGAAAGTCTGCTTCAGGAATCAACTTCATTACCTGCATAAAACTTCAAATTTCTTCAAGTAAATGATGCACAAGTATTTGCAATACCTTTGCGCAATCATGTCAATCATTAGTTCTCAAAACTAATCACCAAAAGTTTAATTTGATCATTAAGATCAAAGATATGTCAGAAAATGTCTCTCAGAAGTTGCGCCTTCGACATAGTCAACTTCTTAAGTTGATTTCTCCCAATCTGAAACCTGTTTTGCTAAATGCTTTTAGCCATAGCTTCCTTATCTTCTAACTTAAATTTTAAGTGCTCACTCATCAAAAACTTTACAATATACACTCAGATCTGATCAAAATACTGAGACGGAAAAGTGCGCTACTCACAAACTTAAGTTTCCAAAGTTCACATATGAATGTTCCTATTGATCATTCTCACAGTAGGAGAGGAATTAGATTCTGAAATTCTAGACATAGCTTCATTAGCTTCTCAATTAGATGTGTACAAAAGGATTTCTGATCCACATGATCAGACAGAGAGCACTCAGAGAAAACCTCGTCGCTATTTTCTAAGAAAAAACTCTCTACACATCTTTCTGAAGTGTGTCATCTACAAATGACTCTCTTACATAATTCTTGTCATCATTAACTTATATATACATGACTTTAGACTCATCCCGTGTCTATGACATTGCTCCTAATCATCCTAAGGGCTTAGCTATACGCAGCTTACAAGATTCTTCACTTATATGTACATATGTGTACAAGACATCATCCTGAAATCTTCTTCACTTTCACAAGTATCTTTCTTTGCTTCATTCCAACCATAAGCTTTCTTCAAGATCTGTATGATCATCAATTTTTGATTGGCTTGTTCCAACAGCTCCCCCTCAATCACTAATTGTGATTATTCCATTCTTCTTCACTCCTGCCATCTCCTTGAATCTCTGTAGCTTAGGTCCATCCAAGCTCTTTGTCATCATATCTGCCACTTGTTCTTTTGTTGGAGTGTACATCACTTCAATCTCTTTATCAAGTACCTTTTCCCTCAAGAAATGATACTGAATCTCTATGTGCTTAGTCCTGGCATGAAAAACAGGATTAGCTGCCAAATACAAAGAACTCATATTATCTCCAAAAATAATTGGAGTACTATGATCAGTTTCAAAACTCTTCATCAAGGTCTTCAACCATATCACTTCTTTTGCAGCTTCTACCATTCCCTTATACTCAGCTTCTGTGGATGATAAAGCAACTGTATGTTGCTTCCTTGAACACCAAGAAACTAGCTTATCTCCAACATAACAGAGATACCCATGAGTAGATCTTCTATCATCTGAGTCACCTTCCCAATCTGCATCACTAAACACTTTGATTCTTGTATCAGAAGTGAAACCATAATACAATCCTTCACTTAGGGTTCCTTTGATATATCTGAGTACCCTTTGGGCTGCAATCCAATGAGTCTTCTTTGGACAATGCATAAATTGTGACAACACACCTACTGCATATGATAAATCTGGTCTTGTCAAGGTAGCATAGATTAAACTACCTACCAAACTCTGATATTTCTTCATATCATTGAATTCTTCACCTCCATACCTGCTTAATTTATGATTTACCTCCAATGGTGTAGTTGAAATCTTGCAATCCTCCATGTTAAACTTGACTAAAAGATTCTTCAAATATCTCTCTTGTGAAACATATACTCCATGTTGAGTATACACAATCTGCATTCCTAGAAAATAAGATAAGTTTCCCAAATCACTTATCTTAAACTCATTCTCTATTTGCCTTTTGAGTTCATTGATTCCTTGAGTATCTGTTCCTGTGACAATAATATCATCAACATAAATGCACATGTAAATGTATCCATTTTCACTTGCCTTCACTAGCAAACTACTATCTGCCTTTGATGCTTGAAATCCACATTCATTCAAGAACTTGACCAATCTGTAATTCCAAGCTCTTGGGGCTTGCTTCAACCCATATAAAGCTCTCTTGAGCTTACACACATAATCTGATCCAATTGATTCCATGAAGCCTTCTGGTTGCTCCATGTATACTTCATCTGCAATGTATCCATTTAAAAATGCATTTTTCACATCCAATTGTGATAATTTCCATCCCTTACAAGCAGCAATAGCAATCAATGTTCTAATTGTAGAAATTTTAGCAACAGGACTAAAGGTTTCATCATAATCTACCCCATAAGTTTGGGCATAACCTTTGACCACAAGTCTAGCCTTGTATCTAGACACCTTACCATCTGCAAACCTCTTTGTTTTATATACCCACTTAAATCCAATGACTTTCTGATTCTTTGGTCTTGGTACTAATTCCCAAGTTTCATTTTCAAGTAGAGCATCATACTCTTCCTGCATTGCAATCTCCCAATTCTGTTTACCTTTGGCTTCTTCATAAGTGGTTGGATCTTCTTCTGTCTTTACAATGTAAGCATAATCTTTTGTTGTTAGGAAAGATGTATCATAACTATACCTTATAGGTTCTTTCCTTTCCCTTGTAGATCTTCTGATTTCTGCACTTCTCGAAGTTTCAGCCTCATTTGATTCTGGATCAAATCTTGGACCTTCTTCTACATGATCCTGCAATCTACTTCTAGAATCAACATCATCAATACTTTCTTCATACACTTTTACTTTTGCCTTTCCTTTTCTTTGTATCTCTTCAACACCTGCAAAATCATTTGTTGATCCTGTATACCATGTATTTTGCTCATCAAATGTCACATCCTTAGTAACAAGAAATTGCTTTGTGGATGGACTCCACAACCTGTAACCCATCTGTCTATCATCATATCCAATAAACACATACTTCTCTGCTTTTGGTTCTAGCTTATGTCTTAATTGTGAAGGAACATAAGCATATGCAATACATCCAAATACCTTACAATGATCAAGGGTAGGTTTCTTACCCCACCATGCTTCATAAGGGGTTCCTCCATCCAATGCTTTACAAGGCAACCTGTTCACAAGGTATGTTGCAGTATTAATGGCTTCTGCCCATAAGTAATTTGGACAATTCTTTTCCTTCATCATAGCTCTTGCAAATTCTACAAGAGTCCTATTCCTCCTTTCTGCTACTCCATTCTGTTGAGGGGAATACCTGCAAGTTACTTCTCTTTTGATACCTGCATTCCACAAATAATCATCAAACTCTTTAGAGAAATACTCTCCCCCTCCATCTGATCTTAACCTCTTGAGCTTTTGCCCTGTGATCCTTTCTGCATAGACATGAAAATGTTTGAATGTCTTGAAAACTTCTGATTTATCCTTGATTACATATAAAGTAATCCACCTGGTTGCATCATCAACAAACAACACATAATATCTGGATCCATTTATGCTATAGTCCCTTGAGGGACCCCATACATCTGTATGAACCAATTCAAGCATATTTGAATGCTTGTACCCTGATTTGTTGTAAGAACCTTTATGTGCTTTACCTAATTGACAAGCTTCACACTTGTACACCATATGTTGCCCTTCAATATTTGGCAATCCAAGCACCACCTGATTCTTTGACATTACCTTTATAGCTCTCTCATTGAAATGACCTAGCCTTTTATGCCATAGGTCTAATTCAGATACCTTTTGACTTCCATAGGTAAATAATGCATGTCCCACATTACCTTGGACTTTGAGAGTGAACAATCTTCCTTCCTTTTTTCCTGCAATTATGTTTCTATATCCCTGATTTGGATCTTGCACATAAACACCATCATTTGTGAATCTTACCTCATATCCTTTCTCCACAATTTGCCCTACACTTATCAAATTTTTAGGAATAGTAGGAACATAAAGTACCTTGCTCAGAAGTGTACTTCCACTCTTTGTCTTTACTGATCCAATGCTCTCCACTTTATGTTTGGTATTATCACCTGTTTGAACTGTATGTCCATTCACCCTTGCTTCCATATCAGTCATCAAGGATAGATTCCCACTCAGATGGTTGCTACACCCTGAGTCAATATAAAACACTCTTTGATCTTCTCCCATTGATTCATGAGTTGCATTCAAGATAAGAGTCATATCATCCTTCTGATCTGATGCATAATTGTAATAATTATTGTTGTAGGACTGAGATTGGAAGTTTCTTCCACCTCCTCTACCATATGATGTCCTACCACCTCTTCCTCTGAAATTGCCTCTTTGGTTTCTGCCTCCTCTACCTCTTTGATTATAATTCTGATTATTACTTCCACCATTTTGATTGTTATACCAACAATCATTTGCCAAATGATTAGTTCTGCCACAAATCCAACAAGCTTTAGCATTATCTTTGTTCTTACCTCCTCTTCCTTTACCTCTGAAATTCATCTTCCCTTTTGTGAAGTTAGCTTGATTTGAATTCCCTTAATCATCATTCGATTGCTTTCCCTTGCCATTCTTTTTCTTGTCCTTGGAGTACATAGCTTGACTTGTACTTCTATCATTGTCTCCTTTAAGATCCTGCTCAAAGGTTAGCATGTGTCCTAGCAATTGATTAAGATCAGGAGTAAAGTGATCAAGTGACAATTCTATGGACAATATGAAAGGCTTCCACTTCTCATCTCCTCTCAGACCTGTAAGTATTTGTCTTACCAACTTTTCCTCTTCAATGTCTTCATCCACTGCTCCCAAGCTATCTGCAATATCCTTCATCCTTGCCACATAATCAGAAATTGATTGTGAGCTCTTCTTCTTGAAGGTTGTGAACTCAGCCCATAGTGAGGACTTCCTTGACTTAGTTGTATTTTGGAAATGCTCTTCGAAGGCATTCCAAACATCTGTAGCACTTTCCAAACCTCTGATGTGAGGTAGAAGATAATCATTTACAGCCATGTAAATGATACTCCTTGCTTGAGCATCCTTTCTCATCCAAGTCTTCAAATTTGCAAGCTCTTCCCTAGTTGGAATACTAGGATCTGCAAATTCAGGTTTTTCTTCATCTCCTGTAATGAATGTCATAAGGTCTTTGCTCATGAGGTGTGCCTCCATCCTCATGGACCATGCTGGATAGTTCTCCCTATCTAGCTTATCAATCTGCAAGCTTTCTCCCATCTTTAACCTTCTGTATCTGCAATTACTATGGTTTATGAGGATAAAGTGTACCTTTGATATAAGCTTTGTCCTTCTTGATTCTTTCGAACTCTTGCTTTGAGCTTCTGCAGGTTATCTTCAATAATTTGTCCTTGTCCTCCTTTGATTTGGAAGAACTCCAATATCTGCACCAGTCGGAACTTCAATTGTTTTTTCTTCTCTTGTATTTCACCTTCAGCTCTGATACCACTATTGGAGACCTCTTAATCTCCAAAGGTTTGATCTATACTGACTTAAGAACACTTCTATGTCAGTTATAAACCAAACTTTACAAAAATAATGTTCTTCTTTACCAAAACTTCAATCAACACTTCTCTGAGTGAAGAAGTGTCTACTTCAGAAAGTCTGCTTCAGGAATCAACTTCATTACCTGCATAAAACTTCAAATTTCTTCAAGTAAATGATGCACAAGTATTTGCAATACCTTTGCACAATCATGTCAATCATTAGTTCTCAAAACTAATCACCAACAGTTTAATTTGATCATTAAGATCAAAGATATGTCAGAAAATGTCTCTCAGAAGTTGCGCCTTCGACATAGTCAACTTCTTAAGTTGATTTCTCCCAATCTGAAACCCGTTTTGCTAAATGCTTTTAGCCATAGCTTCCTTATCTTCTAACTTAAATTTTAAGTGCTCACTCATCAAAAACTTTACAGTATACACTCAGATCTGATCAAAATACTGAGACGGAAAAGTGCGCTACTCACAGACTTCAGTTTCCAAAGTTCACATATGAATGTTCCTATTGATCATTCTCACAGTAGGAGAGGAATTAGATTCTGAAATTCTAGACATAGCTTCATTAGCTTCTCAATTAGATGTGTACAAAAGGATTTCTGATCCACATGATCAGACAGAGAGCACTCAGAGAAAACCTCGTCGCTATTTTCTAAGAAAAAACTCTCTACACATCTTTCTGAAGTGTGTCATCTACAAATGACTCTCTTACATAATTCTTGTCATCATTAACTTATATATACATGACTTTAGACTCATCCCGTGTCTATGACATTGCTCCTAATCATCCTAAGGGCTTAGCTATACGCAGCTTACAAGATTCTTCACTTATATGTACATATGTGTACAAGACATCATCCTGAAATCTTCTTCACTTTCACAAGTATCTTTCTTTGCTTCATTCCAACCATAAGCTTTCTTCAAGATCTGTATGATCATCAATTTGTGATTGGCTTGTTCCAACAGTCATAGACTTGCTCCAACAGCTCCCCCTCAAGCCAAGTATGCTTGAGGTCTTCAATCTTCCAAGATTACCTGCAAACCAATCATAGCCTTGAATTTGCAAAGCTTTGTACCATCCAATGCTTTGGTTAGAATATCTGCAGATTGTTCATGAGTGGACACATATGATATTTGAATCTCTTTGCTTAGAACCTTCTCTCGTACGTAGTGATAATGAACTTCAATATGTTTAGTCCTTGCATGAAAAATAGGATTAGCAGCCAAATGAATAGAACTCATATTGTCACCATAAATAGTTGGAGTTCCAAACTCCAATCCAAGATCTTTGAATAATGTCTTCATCCACATAGCTTCTTGTGTAGCTATGGCAAGACCTCTATATTCAGCTTCAGTAGAAGAGAGAGCAACTATGGGTTGCTTCTTGGATGACCATGAAATAAGCTTTGAACCTGCAAAGGTAAGATAACCTGAAGTGCTCCTTCTATCTTCCTTGGAGCGAGCCCAATCTGCATCAGAAAATAGCTTCAAACCTAAATCAGATACATAAGGATAATAAAGTCCTTCATTTATGGTTCCTTTGAGATACTTGAGAATCCTTTTGGCAGCATCCATATGTGGTTTCCTTGGAGTGTGCATAAATTGACTTAGCACACTCACACTGTAACATATATCTACTCTTGTCAATGTGGCATAGTTGAGACTACCCACTAGACTTTGATATGATGTGATGTCCTCTATGAGTTCACCTTCATGTGAGCTCAATTTGTGATTGACCTCCATTGGAGTACCTGCAATCTTACAATCTTGCATCTTAAATTTTGCCAACATGTCCTTAATGTACTTTCTGTGAGTGAGAAACAAACCATGATCTTTGTAGACAACTTCCAAACCTAGGAAGTAGGTAAGTGAACCCAAATCCCTTATCTTGAACTCTTCTCTCATCTGATCTTTGATCTTCTTCATACCATTTGCATCATTTCCTGTCAATATAATATCATCTATATATACACATAGGTAGATGATCTCAGAATTACTCTTTTTAATAAAGAGTGAAGGATCTGCCTTGCTTGGTTGAAAACCTTTGTCCTGCAAGAATGAAATAAGCCTGAAACTCCAAGCTCTTGGAGCTTGCTTGAGACCATACAATGCTTTGTTAAGTTTACACACATAATCAGGATAAACTTGATTCTCAAAACCAGGTGGTTGTGCCATATATACCTCTTCTGTTATCCAACCATTCAAGAATGCATTCTTTACATCTAGTTGAAGTATCTTCCAATTCTTGGAAGAGGCAATACTAAGCAAAACCCTAATAGTAGGCATCTTTGCCATAGGAGAGAAAGTCTCCTCATAATCAATTCCCTGAGTTTGTGCAAAGCCTTTTGCTACAAGCCTTGCCTTATACATGTTAATGGAACCATCAAAATTCTTCGTGAGTTTATAGACCCATCTTGAGCCTATTACCTTCATGGATGAAGTCTTGGGCACCAAATCCCAAGTGTTGTTTTCCTCAAGTGCTTCAATCTCTTCCTTCATTGCATGCTTCCATTCTATTTTTGCTTTGGCCTCTTCAAAGGATGATGGCTCCTCTTGGTTTATATCCTGTGCTATGTAGATAGAATGTTTAGTTACTAATGAGGTGTCAAACCCATACCTTTCTGGTTTTTTCTTTTCCCTCATAGATCTTCTTAGGCCATGATGTGATGATTCTGCCTCATGTCCAAGTTCCTGCAATTTGGCTTTACCTTTAGACTTCCATGCTTTGATCTTTTCCATCTGAGATTCTTCATCATCCTTTGAGGTGTCTTGTTCTTCAATCTTTGGTTGTTCTCTACCAAGCTTTGGAAAATCTTCTTCAAGATCATATGGTAAATTGACCTTCCTGCATGAATCTTCATACCATGAAATGTTCTCATCAAAAACTACATCTCTGCTTACCAAGAATCCTTTGTTGGTAGGGTTGTATAACCTGTAGCCCTTTTGATTGTTGTCATATACAATAAATACACACCTTTCTGCCTTTGGATCCATCTTGCCTCTAACCTGTGAAGGAACATGAGCAAAAGCAATACATCCAAAAATTTTACAATGATCCAAGTTTGGTCTTTTTCCATTCCAAGCCTCATATGGAGTCATCCCATCAAAGGATTTTGAAGGCAACCTGTTAATCAAGTAAGTGGTTGTAGATACAGCCTCAGCCCATAAGTAATTAGGTAAATGCTTTTCATTTAACATAGACCTTGGAGCTTCAACAATTGTCCTATTCCTCCTTTCTGCCACTCCATTTTGCTTAGGAGTGTACCTTGTAGTTACCTCTCTTTTAATTCCTCTTTCTTGAAGAAAAGAATCAAAATCATGGGAGAAGTATTCTCCCCCTCCATCTTACCTTAGCCTTTTTAGTGATTTACCTGTTTGGTTCTCCACAAGAGCCAAATATCTTTTGAAACATGAAAAAACTTCATCTTTGTGTTTCATAAAGAATAGGATAGTCCATCTGCAACAATAAAGGAAACATAATACCTTGATCCAGATATTGAAGCTTCCTTGCTAGGTCCCCATACATCTGTATGAACCAACTCCAAGAGATCTCCATGCATATAACCTTTCTTCATGAATGGTAACCTGTGAGACTTTCCAAATTGACATGCACTACACTTATAAATCATATGTTGTTTTGAAAAATTAGGGAGTCCAAGTACACTTTGGTCCCTGCAAATTTGCTTTAATGACCTTTCACCAATATGTGCTAACCTTTTGTGCCATACTTCCAATTCTGTGAGTGTCTGACTACCATAATTAAAGAGAGCAATGTTTCTAGTGTCCTGTAATTCAAATGTGAACAATCTACCTATCTTTTCACCTTTTGCAATTTTTCTGAATCCTTGACTTGGATCTTCAACAAATGCTCCTGCCTTTGTGAACCTGACTTGCAACCCTTTCTCTACTATCTGCCCAACACTTATCAAATTCTTTGTAATGGTAGGGACATAGAGTACCTTACTGAGTAGGTTGATGTTTCCATCAGGTGCTTTGACATTGCCTATTTTCTCCACAGGATGTCTTGTATCATCTCCTGTTTGTACCTCATGCTTATTCCTTGGATCTTCTAAATCTGATAGGAGTGCCACATTTCCCGCCACATGATTTGAACAACCTGAATCTATGTAGAAAACATGTTCATCAGATTTACCTTGTGGCATAGCCATGTTCATGATCAATAATGAATCCTCTTTGTTTGAGTCTTCTGTGTAGTTATTGTAGTCTCTCCTTCCTTTGTAGCCTCCTTGATAGTTTGAATGATTGTAGTTGTTGTAGTTGCCATGATAATTTTTGAACCTTCCTCTTGAGTAGCCATAACTTCCTCTATTGTATCCTCTTCCTCTTTGATTCCTGGAATTCCTAAAACAATTTTCAGTTGTATGATTAGTTAGTCCACAAATAGAACATGAGTTGGAGTCTTGGGATCTCCCCCTGCCTTGTCTACCTCCTCTTCCTCTACCTCTGCCATGTCTTCCTCTACCTGCATAGTTAGCTTGATATGTACCTGCTTCATCATCCACTTTATTTTCCTTTCCTTTGTTATCTTGGGACTTGCTTTTATTAGTGTATAGAGCTAAAGATTGATTACCTTTAGAGCTTTCTCCATTTTTGATAAGCTTTGCCTCTTGAGTAAGTAGTTGTCCAATGAGTGTATTGAGATCAGGTACATGCATGTCCATGTACAAATCCATAGCTGTGGTGAATGCTTCCCACTTATCATCTGCCTTCAAGCCATTGATGACCTGCCTTACAATTTGCTCTTCATCTATTACCTCTCGAATACTTCCCAACTGATCTGCTATGTCCTTGAGCTTTGTGGCAAAATCAGTCACATTTTGTTTGGGAGCCTTCTTGAGAGTTGTGAAATCCAGCCATAGTTGATGCTTCCTAGCTTTAGTACTTGAAGAAAAGAAAGCTTCAAGTGCCTCCGACACTTCCTGAGATGTCTTACAACTTCTAATGTGAGGCAACAAAAAATCTGAGATAGAGTTGAGGAGATAAGACCTTGCAAGTGCATCCTTGGAGCACCATGTGCTCAATCTTTCTTGCTCTTCTTGTGTTGGTTGACTTTTGTTCCTGAAACTTGGCATAACTTCATCTCCAGCCACATAACCATATAAACTTCTACCTTGGAGATAAGCTTCCATCCTTAATGACCAAGCTGAGTAGTTACCTCTGTCCAATTTGTCAATTGATGAAGGAAATCCATCTGCCATGTTGTCCAACCTTGCTCTGATACCACTGTGAAGAGATGGATAGGTATGTGCTTGAAGATGAAGAGGTTTTGCAAAATCCTTGATCTACACCAGCCAAATGAACTCTAGGATTATATGGTGGGCGCTTTTAGCTTGCCAATGGATGTATTAGACACCCTATGTACCTTGGAAGATCACTCTCAAAAAGATAGATTAAAACAGATAAGTTGGAGTTAGCTCAGAGGTGAAAACTTGCTATTCTTGGTTCATACACCTGTCCAGTGTTTTACATAATTCTCTGAGCACAACAGCAATAAGCTTCATTCCTCTTGGAGAAGTCTAGATAACTTAAAGAGATAACTTAAAGAGATAACTTTCAAGAGTAATCTCATCAAAAATAATGAACCACACACTGA
>MU260123.1:227500-342500 GCA_020310875.1 Ceratopteris richardii | reverse complement strand
ATGGTCTGCAACTTTCGGATTTTGAAGTAGGCGACCACACCACGAGGTAGGCGATCCTTGCGCACACACGGAACCACAGTTGCATTTGAAAAATTCGTTGTTTGGTGGACCATCGCGATTGGCTCAGACCATCGCGATTGTGTCGCACCATCGCGATAGGCTCACGCCATCGCGACGGCTCGGCCTGACCATCGCGACGGTTCGCTTTTTCGGACCATCGCGACGGTTCACTTGAGCCATCGCGACGGTCCACTTGGACCATCGCGATTGTTCAGCTGACCCAGGACCATCGCGATTGGCCCATGCCATCGCCACGACAGTGCCACGTGTCACGATAGACCATCGCGACGGTTCATTTTTCGGACCATCGCGACAGCCCAAAATCGGACCATCGCGATTGGCTCAAGCCATCGCATCGCGGACCATCGCGACGGTTCACTTCGGACCATCGCGATTGTTCCCCGTTGACCGTTGACTCGCGCCATCGCTATTGTCCACTTGATCGGGCCATCGCGACTGTTCAACCTTACGCCATCGCGATTGTCCGCTTGGTCATGCCATCGCGACGGTTCACTTTTTCGGACCATCGCGACGGTCCATTTCCCCGCCATCGCGATCGTTCACTTCGGGCCATCGCGACGGTTCGACCTCACGCCATCGCGATCGTTCATTTTGAGCCATCGCGACGGTTCGCTCGGACCATCGCGATTGTCCCAGACCATCGCGATTGTCCACCCCCATCGCAAATTTAGGGTTCCATTTTTTGACCAATTTTGGGGGTATTTTTGAGAAATTTTTGGACCATTAGACTCATAGGAGACCCCTTAGCTCATATTTGAAGGAAAACCTGATTGTCAGTTTTTACCCCCCAGGGCCTGAACACTCATAACTTTGTCATCCGAAGTCCGTTTTTTGAGCTTGATAGCTCGTTAGAAAGCTTGTGACGAGTGCTACGTGACCTCAGCTGTTTTTTTCCTAAAGGATACATTTATTTTTGGATAAGCTATTTTGAGGTTCACCTAGTTTGGGACTAGGAAGCCAGGGGGCAAGTATTGAAAATTTGGGCAAAAAGGGAAGGGATTTAAAAGGTGTATATGCTCAAGTATTTGATCATCTTGTGAATTGGTCTAATATTAGAATTTTCCAGGTTTAGCAAAGGCAATCAAAGGCAAGCAAGCAAGGCAGCGAAGACAGCAGAGCTTGGGAAGCCCGGCTTCTTGGGCAACAGGGCATCAGAGCAATCAGAAAAGCCGACTCGAGGTTGGAAGATTACTCAACCCCCTCAGTCAATTCTTAGCTTAGGCTAAACGGTAGTGTTGTGGATTTAAGTCGATAGGAACGCCTCAAGTTCAAGATACTTAATTCTTTCAAATTTAAGACTACAAGTAAAGGTGTGTGTGACGAAAACCTAAAGAAAAGAACCTAAGTCTGACGGAACGAGAACTCAAAATCATAACGGAAAGTCGAATTCCTGACGCGTATATTAAGACAAGAATCCAAAGAAAATTAAAAAGAACTAAGAAAGTAATAACAAAGAACCATTGACGATCTAAGTGTGTGACTGAGTGTGCAAGGAAGAAAATTAATGAACCTTAGATCAGGGAGACACATAGGTAAGTCGGACCGACGAAGCCTTAGATCATCAGAGGCAAGTGTAAGGACTACTGCACGATCTTGGGCTCAGCAATTGAATAGTAATTACCCCTACGAGAGCTCAGAGACTAGCGAATCAGAAATGGCATTTAGCACAGACAGACCAGAAGGAGGGTCTCATGTAGCATACCTAGAAAAACCAGAAGGACCCTATAGAACGCAACTAGAGTTTCTCCGAACCAACCGATTAGGTGCTCGCATCTATGAGGATGGTTTGCGAAGGCAAGTGGTGCAAATGCACAACCCTGATCAACCCATTGGATTGGAAAGACCAGTGGTGAAATTTGAGAGAGACGCTTACATAGACAAAGAAGGAACCATGTACATTCTAAGTACGCAACCAAATGATACTAATGAGTTTGGCACAATCCAATTAGAGACGGAAACGAAATTTCAAGGGAAAGAACCGTTAGAAGAACCAAGAACACCGAGAGGGAAATCCGTATTAACAAGAGTACTCATCCCAGAATGGATCCCTCAAGATAACAGGAGCACCGAGTTGTATGTAAATAAAGAGACAGATGAAGCCTTTTGGAGGTACAGAAAGGAACACCCTGGTGAGATAGGCATCATTACAATCTATGAATTCAAGGACCCAGATACACCTGGAAAGGTTGTATACCTGGATAAGACTTCAGAAAGAGTCTTTGTGGTGCCTGAGCGCGCTAAAAACACATACACATGGAGAGGTGAATTGATATTCCCTCCATCTAGAACGAACATAAATACAAGTCAACAAGGGGCAGGAACATCCTCAGCCCATAGACATCAAAGAGAAGGAAATAAAGAGAGACCGGAAGTAAGCTTTAATCACCCCATAGGGAGAGATAGAACAACCACGGACACTAATAGAGCGGATAGACAAAGAGATCATGGAATACTAGGTGGTAGAGATGATTTTCCTCTACCTAGGCCACGTGAACATGCAAGAGTATTGAGACCCACACAGTTAGTAAAATCAATGAAGAATTACTTTGATGGGACAGGAGATCCCTATGACCATGTCGCAGAATTCAAGCAAGTACTAAGAGCAGAACAAGTCGAGGACATGTTCACGCAATACAATGCATTTGGACTAACGTTAAAGAATACCGCTTTAACTTGGTTTCAACCATTGCAACAAAGGCAATTTAGAGACATCCATCACTTTTTAGAGTCATTCATCACCGAATTCTCTAAAAGTGGGATTAGACACGACACGTCTTCGTTGATTCATAGCTTTAAACAAACCCCTCAGGAAACAGTAAGACTGGCAGGTCGTAGATTCAGACAATATGTCGAACGATGTCCAATGCAAGAGCTACCCTCACAAGCCAAACAAGTATCACTGTTCCTAGATGGCTTGTTGAGCGCTAAACTACGCTCCTATGTGTACCTAAAAGAACCCAGAACGCTAGAGGAGTGTGTAAGAATATGTATCGACATCGAGGACAACCTAGGAGATGAATTAGAACTCTCAAAGGTCTATAAGGACTCAGATTGTTCTTCTCTAGCATCCACAAAATTGTCTAATTCGATAGAGGACCTAGCAGAAAAAGTGGCCCAAAAACTAGGAGTTTCTAGTAAACAGGTGCCCAAGCTACCTACAAATGTACGTTGTTACATTTGTGGTGGAAATCATTTGGCAAACGTGTGCCCCAATGCACCTCAACCTCACGTCAACCCTAGTGGCCAATATTGCACCATTGAGAGAAGATATACAAATCATACGGCTCAGGACTGCCCATACAACAAACAAACCGTGAGACAGAACTACCCGCAACCATACCAACAGCAAGGTAGGTATCAAGGCCAATACAATGCTCAGCCTTATCACTATAGGCCTCCTCAGAACTACCCATACCAGGCTCAATAGAGACCCCAACCTGTTTTAGCTCAGCAGCCACCCCCACCAGCGAATGTCATCTCAGTCAAATACGGTGCTGCAGAAGAGAACCTAAGTAGGGCCTTAGTGCCTTCTTCACTCTTGATCACCGAAAGTGACCCGAACTCAAACAGTTTTGACTCTACTCATGTAACTAGTCCACCCGCTTATTACATGGAGTCACCAGAACATGTGGAGACGTATTATTATGATAGTCCACCAATGGAAACTAGTTGGGAGCCAGATTATACTAATGTGATGTACGCAAACCCAAACCCACGGCCCCAATTGAGACAACAGAGACCACAGGGCCCTAGAGGACCATGCTTTAGGTGCCAAGGAGATCACTTCATTAAGGATTGTCCACATCCCCCAATAGCAAGGCAATCACAGTACTATAGCATCCAAGGCTTTTGTGCCGACTGTGGCAAAGAGCACATAATCAAAGATTGTCCTAAGAACCCAGTTAACGCTTCGAACGTGACACCGATCAACGTGATAGGCATTGTAAACAATGCAGATGGATCTAACCCTACATACGTGCCTATCCAAGCTATAACAAGAGCCCAGGCGCTCTTACAAAACCAACAGCTTAATCAAGAGAAAGTAGCCGGAACTAGTGAAGTTGCAGAATCTAGTAGTAAAAAGACAAAATCTTGGAAAGATTCTAGAGAAAGAATCAAGAGAAAGTGGAGTAAAAAGATAAGTGAGTTGGAAGGAAGTCTAAGAGAATCTAGAGCCAAAATACAAGAATTGGTCTCACAAGAATTAAATCAAGAAAATCCAGCTCAGAAATCAGGATCAGTTTTAGTGGAACCCATACCAGAAGATCTAGACATGATGTTTCGTGCATACCAGGCTAGAATAAAAGAGGGACCTCAAGTCACGGAAATGAGTAAAAACTACCCTCGAGCTGATCTAGAAATTGAGAGAACTAAACTTTGCATGAAAATGGTAGAATTAGCACAAGCTTTGTTTGAAGCCTCTAGATATCTTAATTGGAATAACATGGCAAAACCGGAACTACACTTTCAAGGACTAATGGAGAGGCTAGAACACTTGATAGAAAGCAAAGAGAAAGAGGATCAGCATAGGAACCCTATTGTCACAGAGACACAGGAAAGGAATGCACCATCCCTGTCTCAAGTACCTAATACGGAAAGTCAAGATAACCTATCTTCCATACATAGGTACTCACATGAATTTTTGAGAGAAATCCAAGAAGAGAAATGGAGAAAAGAACAAGGAACTCATCCTCCTATTCAAGAAATAGACGACTTGCAAGAACAATTTCCCCAAGACATCCCCTCTATATATGATGATGTAGAGATGGAACAACGGAGTGAACCCACAGGATTTGAATCTAATTCTCTACAAGAATTACCTCAGTTCACAGGACCTTGGGAAGCAAAGTCTATTAGTATGAGAGCACCCACGATAATAGTGAGGAATGAAGAATCAGTGATCCCTAGGAACACGGAAGTGATCAAGAATACTAAAGTACAGTGTAATCTCACTCTGGAGGAATTGTTAAAGGTGAAACCAGAATTGTGGAAGCACGTAGCAAATCAATTCCCTGAGCTAGCTACCACACCCTCTCAAATAGGATCACACAAGAAGGTACCAGAGATACCTGTGGAAAAGATTGGAGACGTAAGCGAAGGAGAGGAAGGTAACACATATCTTCCAATAACCCATCAGGGCTACACCACGAAGGCCATCTTAGATTCAGGAGCCGGAGTAGCAATAGCTACCACCGCTTTATGGAAACGTTGGGGTAAGCCAGCACTCAGACCCACCAGGATGAAGCTACAAATGGCTGATGGACACATAGAAAAACCGTTAGGCTTACTAGAAGGCATATCTCTCACCACTTGTGGTGTAGAATTTGAGCATACTTTTGCCATTTGTGACTTCGCGAAAAATCATGCATATGAGATGATATTGGGACGACCATTCATGCGTCAGTTGCAAATTGTACAAGATTGGGGAACTAATTCTTTGTACTTGCAACATTTAGGAGTGACTACCAAAGTCAATCTTAAAGACTATTCACATAGAGATGTACCCCCAATACAATGGAATACCATCCATAAGACACCAGTAGAGACGGAATCCGTGCACTCATTAGAATCAGATCCTTCTTGGTTGCATGAGGATACCCATTTATGGATGTGTAAAGTTGCCAAACAAGAAGAAGAAAGATTAGAAGCAAGGACCTTAGGTGCAGAACAACATCCACGAACCCTTCAAGATCCAGCCTATGCACCTGTAGTGTTCCCCGACGAAGAGTTTGAACCCCATGGTTGGGCAGAAATACTAGCAACCATGGATGTAGCCATCAATGAAGAACAATGGACACCCCATTATGACGAGGATGGCTATGACATTTCAGTTTTCACGATAGAGCCAATCATGGGCGATGCAATTTTAGAAGAAGGTGAACCGAACACTGATGCATTCGAGGATGCAAGCGATTTTGATTTAGAATCAATTATCATGGACCCACCCTTTGCATCAGAGGAAGAATATTTCTACGAAGTAGAGACTCACACTCAGACACGAGGAAATTACTAACGAGGTAAGGTTAGCCACGGAAGTGACTACCAAGAGTGAAGGCAAGAAAAGAAAGAAGAAAGACACCATGACAGAAAAAGAAGAATCTTTATTTGAAGTACCCGAGAACTTCAAGAAATATGAAATTGAAGATAGAAGAATCATGGTACGAATGCCCAATAGAAAGGCGAATGATGGACAAGTATATGATAACCGAGAGAAAACCAAGAAACTAATAGTTGCCATAGAAGGAGAAGAAGAAAAATGTACCTACATAGGGCATGATTTGACGACTGAAGAAGAGGAAGAGTTAGTTGCCCTATTGCGCGAATATAGAGATGTTTTTGCTTGGAGTTATAAAGATTTGACAGGAGTGGATCCAGATATATGTTCTCATAGAATCCCTATGACTCCAGATGCAAAACCGACAAAACAGAAACCTTACACGTATAATGATAACTACGCTGCGAAGATTAAAGAGGAGATAGATCGCTTGATAGAAGCAGGATTTATTTACGAAATTGAGCATACCGAATGGGTATCCCCCATTGTGGTTGTGCCCAAGAAGAATGGAAAATTGCGTGTGTGTATTAACCTTAAAAAAGTTAATGCCACCACGATTAGAGATAGTTATCCTCTTCCTATCACAGAACACCTATTGGAGAGAGTTGCGGGCAAGGAAGTTTACAGCTTTCTTGATGGATTTTCAGGCTATAACCAAGTAGCCATTGCTCTAGAAGACCAACACAAGACGGCTTTTGCCACTGAATGGGGCATATTTGCATTTCGTGTAATGCCATTTGGCTTAACAAATGCACCCGCTACTTTCCAGCGACTCATGTGTCATGTTTTTAAGGAATTCTTACGCAAGAGCTTGGAAGTTTATGTCGATGACTTATGTGCTCATTCAAGTGTAAGACAGACACATATCCCAGAGTTAAGACAAATATTCGACAAATGTCGAGAATATCAGGTTTGTTTGAACCCAGAAAAATGCGTTTTCATGGTCAGACAAGGCAAAATTCTAGGACACATTGTATCAAAAAATGGAATCTCTACGGACGAAGAAAAGGTGAAGGTAATGGCAGAATTACCTAGACCAACTAATGTGAAAGAGGTACAGGCATTTATGGGCCATTGTGGATATTATAGGAGATTCATACACATGTATGCAATCATAGCCAAGCCTTTGTACTCTCTTTTAACCAACTTTGAATGGACAGATGAATGTGAAAATTCATTCATTGAACTTAAACGACGCTTGTGCTCAGCACCTATATTGACAACCCCAGATTGGAGTAAGCCATTCCATGTACATGTGGATGCATCCAATTACGCCATAGGATGTGTGTTAGCACAACCCACGAATGAAGGTAACATAGATCTTCCCATAGCTTACGCGAGCAGACAATTGAATGCAGCAGAAAGGAATTACACCACGACGGAACGAGAAGGATTAGGGATGATCTACGCAGTAAAGAAGTTTAGGCACTACTTGTTGGCCAACAAATTCAAGTTCTTTACAGATCACCAAGCCCTATTATATTTAGTCAACAAACCTTGTAACACAGGACGACTGATACGTTGGTTTCTATTACTCATGGAGTATGATTTTGAAGTGGTAGTTAGGAAGGGAAAGACGCATCTTAGAGCTGACCACCTCTCAAGATTAACCTCAGGAGAAGCTCCTCAAGGAGTAGTGGATGAATTACCAGATGCATACTTGTTTAACCTTGAGATAGCACCAGAATGGGCTAAGCCTATAGCCCCTATTCTGACATACGGACCCAAGAGTCCTAGGATAAAGATCAAAGAAGGAGAGATTACCAAATCTCAGAGGTACCAAATAATGGCAGGAAGCATATACAAACAGGATAATCAAAAGATTCTTGCTTGTTGTGTAGACGAATCAGAACATGCGAATTGGTTGCAATTAGCACACGTAGGTGCACTAAAGCAACATCATTCAAAACATAGAACACTACAGACTCTGCATAGATTAGGAGTATATTGGCCTACGATGGAAGCAGATGTCTACAAGTTGTGTAAGGAATGCCATGTTTGCTGTGAAAGACCACCAGTAGAACATGCTACACTATATCACGTGTCTCTCACCCCAGACTGGAGTGAACCTTTAGTGACATACTTGAGGACGAACACATTCCCTCAAGACATGACCTTAGCTCGACAACGCAGTCTAGAGCAGGAAGCTCAAGACTACTCACTTATTGGCGATAATCTATACAAAAGAGGACGAGATGGATATTTAAGACAATGTGTTCATGAAAGCGATTATCTGAGCATACTAGAGACTGCACACCAAGGTGTTGCAGGAGGTCATTTTGGACCAGATAGGATAATCAAAGCCATTCTCTTTGCAGGATTATGGTGGCCCACTCTTCACATGGATGCACATACCTATGTAAAGAGATGTGATGTGTGCCAAAGAACTCAGTTTCCTACTCGCAGAGATGAAATGCCATTGAAACCCATGATGGGCGGACGTGCATTTTCTAAGTGGGGTATAGACTTTGTAGGACCCATTAACCCCCCTGCAAAAGGTACACATGCGGAATACATTATTGTTGCCACAGATTATCTAACCAAATGGGTAGAGGCAAAAGCCACAAAAAAGAATGATGCTCACACGACTGCAAAATTCTTATTTGAAAATGTCTTTACAAGATATGGATTGCCTATAGAGTTAGTGAGCGATCGAGGCACTCACTTTCTAAACCAAGTTATTGAATATTTGTTACAAGATTTTATGGTGATTCACAAGAAATCTGCACCATATCATCCTCAGGCCAATGGTCAGGCTGAAAGCACTAACAAAATACTTTGTAACGTACTGACGAAACTCGTGAACAACAAACGTTCAGATTGGGACAAACAGTTACACCACGCTGTTTGGGCATATCGAGTGGCCTACAAGACCGTACTCAATGCAACTCCCTTTCAGATGGTTTTTGGTCAGAATGCGGTGCTTCCTTTGGACTTCGTGATACCGACCCTTAAGGTTGCACACGAACATCAGTGGACCGGCCATGAATTATCAGCAAGAATTATGGACTTGGAACGATTAGGAGAAACCAGGCTGAAAGCAGCAGCAGGAATATACGCAGCAAAGAAGCGACAGAAAGCATATTTTGATGCACATGTGAAAGATAAAGGCCTAAAAGAAGGAGATTTAGTTCTAGTGTATACGCTGAAATAGCACGCACGGAAGTTAGAAAAGCGAGGTTATGGACCTATGATCATTAACAGACTTTCGACAAGTGGAGCAATACAGTTAGCCACCTTAGAAGGAGATATAATGCCTAATTACATTAGTGGCTGTAGAGTCAGGTTATATCAAGAACCTCTTACTAAGGATATGCTTAGACGACTCACATTGGCAAAGAAGCGTAAGGAGGAAGAAAATAGAATACGAGCTGAAGCTCAGGCAGAAGCCATAGAACGCATTAAGCGCATGAAGCTAAGAAGACAAGGACTAGGGAGAGAACATTATAACCATTTGGAGACATCACCCAGATATCCCATGGCCATGTGTCAAGTAAAGTCAACCACTCATCCTAGCATAGTGGACAGGAGACCATTCATTAAGGTTAGGCTAGAGCACGACAACCCTTGCCAAGAACTCAGGGCTTTAATTGACTCAGGTGCTGCGACTAGTGCGATTAGATGGTCCCACTATAAGGATTTAGGAATAGAAATGCGGCCAATAGAGGCATACCTCATAGGCTTAGGAGGCATGGAAACCCCTTGCATGGGTGAGGTGGACCTTCCTATCCTCATTAAGGATGTGACCATGACAGCGAAGCTACTAGTGTGCCATGATGAAGACCTAATAGAACCCCTAATCCTTGGCCAAGATTGGCTATACGATCACTCAGTGGACCTAAATCTTAGACAAGGCTCCTTACAGATTGGAACCTTAGAACAGAAGCGAGTGATACCGCTTGACTTCCCTAATTGCATTCCGATTGAGGTTTGTAACCCTAGACCCTATGAAACGCATGCGACGGAAGACCGGAAGATCTTGGCTCAGACCAGTCACGTTACGTCTACACCAACCCACTCGGGCTCGGCTATGGACAATTGTCAATCAGAAGGACGACAGGAGATCTTCCCTGGGACTTCCTGCAAACTAGAAGAGGCAGCTACCCATCCGCTAGGGCAGATGGACACAATCAACGGTCAGGTGGGTTGCATCAGCGGCCAAATGAGCACGACACCCTGCGGTGCTCATCCTTCCAAACTTGCTGCGGACTGGCCTAGATTAAAGTTAAAGAACGCACCACTTCCTAATGGGCAGGTCACGCAAGTGTTGGATCTCCCTTCTTTTCCAAAGCAGAGTGTCCATCCGACCTCTCAACCTCAACAACAACAGAGTCAACCACGACGAAGGAACCCATACCGACGGCAGTATCAGAAGACACAACAAGGAAGACAGTTTAGGCCACACAAAGGAAGCGGCACCAGACAAATATGGGTGCCAAAAGGACAAAAAGCACCGAAGAACTCCAACCAAGCAGAGATCGACAAGAAAAAGGCAAGGCAGAAACAGAATCAGTATCCACCATCCCCTCGACCTTCTTCTACCGGTCCGAGCATTCGACAAATTTGGATCGCCAAGAAATACCTTACCCATAGACCCACACCCACGCAGATTTGGGTACCCAAACCATGTATCATAGCTCAACCCTTAAGCCATGTAACATATACCCCTCACAAATCTTTCCATCCCTTAATACCACCACACCCGATACTACCTTTTGCCCCTCAGCAGAAACCCACCACCCACTCAAAAACTCTTAGGAAATGGATACCGAAGCGTGTCCAACCGTCTTCCCCTAACCCCATGTCTGACAAAACTACCCCCCCGACTAACATACAACCTTGTACTAAATCACTAACCTTTAAACCTTGTATAAATTCACCCACCATCATCACACATCACTCATAATCTCATCTCACCAAGAAATGTATGCATGATCTGAAGCATATAGGTGTCTAGAGACCTGCACTAGTGCTGCAAAAAGCATTGCATCCATCACATCACAGCACTTGGCTACACGGGTTACGCATCAGTTATGGAAAGGGATTGCGGTCTCACTTTAATGGGATCATAATTAATTTCCATGCTAATGTGTTAATCTTTTGTAGCAGATCTTTCTCATTAACGCATCAGTCATCATGCAAGCCGACGAAGGACCATCAGGAGCAGGCCCCAGTGTAGCGGTAGTGCCCCTCAATGTTTTACGAGCAGAATCCCACCCGACTTCTCCACCGCCGGAATTCCAAGGATTTCCAGGGCCCATGCCTATCGACAACCCACCTATGGGCTACACAGAAAAGATACACCGAAACTCTCATTGGTTTCAGGGACTTGCAGGACCCCTTGCGGACGCGGACTTTATATTTGAATCCTCTTTGACATTTGATGACCGCACATGGGGAAAATACCAGTTCTTCTCTAGAGAGTTCGAAGCCCTACAGAGCACCCAGGATTTAACTCACGTTTGGGCCAGAGCAGGCTTCACGGAGTATTTCAGTGATCCCCTGCCCAAACCTGACTTTTATAGGTGTTATTACTTAATCACTACCTTGCTGGCCTCCGAGAATAAGGATATCCCCGGAACCTTCATTTTGCCTTCTTTAGTGGATGATCCACCCTACAAAAGGTTTTACCTCTCAAAGGATTTAATCAGGGCGGCCATCAAGATTCATGGAACCCACACACCCACAGATCGAGAAAGATTAATTCCAGATCCTATGAAACGTGGGGATGTCACTAAGTGGGAGGAGATCTCAGCAATAACACCTCAGCTATCAAAGCCACTAAGGATATGCATGCAACATTTCGCATTCCCCGCTCAGGACAGATTTACCATGCCACACAAAAGAATATGGTTTGGATTGTATTTGGCATGTACCGGACCTCAAATTGTTGATCTGGCGAGCTGGATCATAGATCAAATGTATTTGGCACAGCACAGATGGGAGCGCAAGAAAGTGCTTAATGGATGTTGTGCGCTGACCAGAATTGTTTATATGTGCTTAGCTTATGACTTGCCCATTGAACGTGCATTAACCGGAGAAGAGTTGAAGGCATTCAAAGGAACGACGAAGAAAGCCAGAAAGCCCAGTAGAACACGGGCAGGTAAGCGCATGAGAGGCACCATTCCTTGCCTTCAAGTGCTAGAGTCCCCATCACCACAACCTTCTCCAGAGCGATCACTGACAGAAGCCGCTCCCACAGTACAACCTATTCGCATAAGGTTGTCTAGACCAGTGGTTACGGAGGGCACCACTAGTACCGCTGCACCTCAGGCAGCTGCCACCACAGAACCCACCACCACAACAGCAGAAGCTCCCACCACTATTGGTGCGGAAGCGTTTTCTTTCCCGATACCACATATGGAGACAGACCCTATAAACACAACATTTGATTTTGAGATGCCTGATGCATTCTCAAACGAATTCCAGTATTCAGAGGCACAGCTGTTCTCCCAGGAATATGAACGCCCCAGCTACCCTACCACGCCGCGAGATCTGCCACAGGGACAAGCTGTGTCGAGCTCTAAAGAAGAAAGAACCGAAACAGACGACGATGAAGGCGACGATGAAGCCAGCCAGGGCTCACAAGACGGACAGACAGATGGCCAAGGCCAACAGACCGACGCACACGGCGACACCAGCACATATGAAGATGAGACTTTCGAAGCCGCAGCTTACACGCTGGCCGTAAAGAAATTATATCGTACGATGGAGAAAGTCTGGGCCCGGAAGAAGTTAACTGAAGAGGAGAGCCAGGCATTAATTGAACAGGAACTCATCTCCGGAGGATTCGAAGACGCATACATCAGAGGGTTCAGAGAGTTAGTCAAATCAGTAGGCTCCCATGAAGCACTCAGGTTTTTACAAAGAAAGCAACTACCACAGTTTGACCCCCGCCGAGTGCGACTACTTTCAAAGCCCGGAGAGTATATTCGCGTACCAACAGGAGCTCAGTCTTCAGCACAAGCCAGGGAGGCACGCCTCGTCCCCGAAAGTTCATTGACCGCAGAACCCATCCTTGTAGATTCCCCACCCCGTACTACCGTTGTACATACCACTACTATCCTCGAAATAACATCCACCCCTTCTACTCCTCTCTCACCTCATCTTTCACCAACCCATCCTGTATCCCCCGCACACCCACCTGTTTCCCCCACATCCACACCTGTACAAGGCAACATAGCCACAACATTTGCCCTGCCCATTCAGACCACCATGCCCACACCCAGCCCTTCGTATCTACGTGCTAACCCCTTCACCCCTTCATCTTTCCCTGCGTTTCCCCCACCTCTAAGACCCCCATTCCCCTTTCTAACCCCACTAACCTTCTCACCAGTTTCACCTCCCCAACCCACCATAACCCCTATTTCCCCTTTTCACCAAGCTGCTCCAGCCAGCCCCCATGTAAATTACTCCACATTTGTAAATCCCGTCTTCACACCTACACAACCACCCACTTACACACCGCTTTTCACCGTCACCGCACTTGGCACGACCAACGGCATGGACATATCACCATCCACTTCACCACCACCCACTCCACTCACAGCACCATCATTTTTAGACACATCACAATTTTCCACGATCACCACTGCATCCACCGTCCCAACCCCATTTCCCACTCCCACTGCATCATCATTTAGCACTTCACTACTACTATCGCCCACCATAGACACCGCATTTCAACACATGTTCACGTGCATGACACAAGTCCGCGATGAGTTTGCATCACTTGGCCCCAACTATCAACAGCTGCAGAGAACGACAAATGAACTACAAACGCAGCTTAATTTATTAACGATCGAGAATGCCTCTTTAAATACGCGCTACCAAGAACTAAGGGAGGCATATCACAAATTAGAGCTAGAAAGTGAAGAGAAGACAAAAGAAGCCACTGCGGATTTGGACAATCTACTTCGAGCCCAGACAATTAGGAACGCAACGCTGACAAGGAATATGGGCCTACTCAGAAGACACTTAGCCGCAGCCCAGGAGGAAAACGTGAGACTCCAAGCGCAGAATAGAGAAAACTTGGAAGCGGCATTGGATCATCCAGAACAACCACTAAGTCCTAGCAAATTCAAAGCTATCCCATCTGAATCGATGAGGATGTTGCTAGATGATCATGTGCGATTGCTCGAGGACTATGATCGTATGAACGAAGAGCATCAAAAGTTAAAGGAAGATCACAAGCTGCTACAGCTCAGAGAACCGGCAACACAACAAGTACACGTAGCAGCAGAATTACCAGCACCTGCGGACCCTGCCCCTGAAATTTTAGAGGAACTCAACGCACTTCGGGCCCAGGTAATAAATCTTGAATCTAGAATTGCAGTCTATGAAGTATCACCAAGGCCAGACTCCCCACCTGAGCTACCAGCTGAGGAAGAAACTGTCACTATCCTGGTGGAGGAGACCTTTGAAGAGGCATATGAGCCGATACCCATCCCAGGCGGACGTGTCACGGCCGAAGGCCAGATGACATATGAATTACCTACCCCCGCGTGGATGAAGACAGTTGAAGAACTCGGAACGACACATTCGGCCAGAGTAGAGGCACAGTTACATGCCATGGCCATGATTGAAGAGAGAATTCTACAGTCACCATTCTTTGCTCATCTGGCCCCGCGACGATACATATCTGGGCATGAGCTCCAATATAAACCGTACTTCATGTTAATGGCCGAATACCAGTTAGCCATAGAGAAAGAAACAGGCATGAAACCAACGCATGCAACTCAATTCGAGCCGGAGGACTTGCCACCAAGTGCACAGAGAGGTGAAATCCATCAACCAGACTGGCGCAGAGATTTATTGCAAAACTATCCCGAGATGATGAGCACATGGGTGAAAGCGCCGCTGCACTTAAAATTTAACCCATGCTGGGGACCAGTCCCACGACGCCGCTCTTGGACTGCCTTCGCTATTAAGGTACAGAACAATAAGGAGTGCCAAGACTGGCTGAATTATCCCTATTTCAAGCCACCAATCGAGTTAACCACAGTAGGCTACATGATGGCGACGATCCGCCACTGGCTCCCTAGGTTAAAGCATATGAATGATATTGCCGCGCACATGACTGTCAAAATCTTTGACATGATGCAAATGATCTTTAAAGTCTTCCGACGCGTCAAGGCTCCCCATGTAAACACCCCGGGCTTTGAGCATGGCAACTTTGATTTAGTCTATGATATGAGCACAACGCCATCGCTACGGGTGTGTTACGCCTGGCACTGCAGAATCAAATACCTACCGGCATGCTACAAGCAGACATTCGAAGAAATGTTCACCACCGGCTTTTGGGAGTACCATTCAGAGGTATTTATAAGCAGGCCCACACACTTATTGCAATTATTCGCCTGTGAACGAATGGTGTACTCCACACATTATCAGCTCCCACCACCAGACGAGCCGCAACCTATCGACTAGGAGAAACTCGAGGCTGATCTAGCCCGAGGCATTCGTATATCAGAGCACACCCTCGCTCAAGACCTCCTACAGAACTACATCCGGCAGACCTCCCAACAAGGTTCTGTCAAGGACGACAGAAGCGAGAGGGAGGGGGGTGTTAGAAGCAGCCAGAGGCACAGACGCCACGGAAGCATGTAAACACGGAGCAGGGAGCCAGTCGGATCAATTTTCCAAACAAATATGTTCTTATTATTTCTTCAAACATTCAACAGTGATTATTATCACTAATTGTAACACATGTATCATAGAAAACCCCATTTTGTAATTCATGTTGGTGTGTAAAACACCACAAGAACCAAACTAATGTGGTATTAGAAGACCTCCATAACCATCATTAGCTTAGCAAAACTCACATTGTAAGTATTCATCTCTGAGTTTAGTGAAAAACAAAATTTCACTTCACAGAAATCTGCGCCTTTTCTTCAATCCTTCAATCTGACCTGTATTAGCTCAATCTTTGCAAAATCTTTTGATCACTTGCTAAAGAATGTTCTTGCTGATGTTAAGCAACACATAACAAACAAAACTTTCAAGTAATAACTTCAAAATCTTCTGATTTTGCTCCAACTTTTGCACTATGTCTGAAAACTGAAAAATGACTTCATCGATTTGACATACCTCTACTCTTAAGCTGATTTCTCTGAGTACGCGTCCCGTTTCTCAAAGATCTTTTGACCAAATGTAGTTGAGGATTATAGCTTTCCAACGAGCTATCACTTACCAAAAACTTTACACTGTGCTTCAAGATCTGACCTTCAGAAGATCAGTCAAATGTGCGCCAGAAAAGTCGTAACTGTCAACTACCTTACATAGTCATATGAAATGACTTAGAACTCAATGTACAAGAAGAACTAGACTCAATCCTTCTACACAAACATGTGTTGATTATCAGAGAAGATGTGTACAAAATGGCTTGGCCTAATTTTGCTCACAGCCATGGAAAACTCTATCAGACTCAGAAGTTTTCTCTCACCATCTCTCTCAGAAAAGACACGACTTTTCTCTACTCACTCAGATTACAAAATTGAGTTCTCTCTTTTTCATGTTTCTGACTCAAATTAACTTATATACCTAAAGTTTACATCCTTCTAGACTTGAACTCGTAAGTTCTAAAGATCAAATACAAATCTAGACTCTAATTTTGCACTAATTTACAATAGTGAAATTGTCCCTTCACTTAGGCTTGATTTTCTGTAAGTCTTTTCTTCACTTCTTCTTTCCTCCATCATATGTCTTTATATGTCTTCATATATCTTCATATATCCATGCCTAATTAGTGAGTGAAGCCCCAACAGCTCCCCCTCAATCACTAATTAGCATACTTTGACTTCTTCACATAATCTTCTTCTCTTTTATTCCTGCCATCTCCTTGAACCTATTTGTCTTCACTCCATCCAAGCTTTTTGTCATAATATCTGCAATCTGATCTTTTGTGGAAGTATACACCACTTCAATCTCTTTCTCCATTACCTTTTCTCTAAGAAAATGGTACTGTATCTCTATGTGCTTTGTCCTTGCATGAAACACAGGATTTGCTGCAAGATATAATGAACTCATGTTATCTCCATGAATAATGGGTATACCTTGATCAATTCCCAAGCTTTTGAATAATGTCTGCATCCATATGACTTCCTTTGCTGCTTCCACAAGTCCTTTGTATTCAGCTTCAGTTGATGATAAGGCCACTGTGTGTTGTTTCTTTGAACACCAACTCACAAGCTTATCTCCAATATATATCATGTAACCATGTGTAGACCTTCTGTCATCTTGACTTCCTGCCCAATCTGAATCACTATAGGCTCTCAACTTTATATCTGATGTAAAAGGATAATACAATCCTTCTTTCAAAGTCCCTTTGATATATCTAAGGACTCTTTGACCTGCAATCCAATGTGGATCCTTTGGACAATGCATGAATTGGGAAAGGACACCAACTGCATAACTAAGATCAGGCCTTGTTAGAGTTGCATAAATCAAACTTCCAACTAGAGATTGATACTTCCTCATGTCCTTGAATTCTGCTCCATCATATCTACTGAGTTTATGATTGACCTCTAATGGTGTAGATGCCTCTCTGCAATTCTCCATGTTAAACTTCTTTAGAAGATTCAAGAGATACCTTTCTTGTGATACATATATGCCATGTTCTGCATAGGTGATTTCCATTCCAAGAAAATATGACAATTTTCCTAGATCACTTATCTTGAATTCTCTTTCAAGTAGCTTCTTCACCTCCTTGATTCCTTCATTTGAGGTACCTGTAATTATAATGTCATCTACATATATACAAATGTAGATCATACCTTCATCTCTTCTTTTGATAAGTAAGCTTGCATCTGCCTTTGAACTTTGATATCCAAGATCATTAAGATACTTTACAAGTCTATAATTCCAAGCTCTTGGAGCTTGCTTCAAACCATAAAGGGCTCTTCTCAACCTGCAAACATAATTTGGACACTTATGATCTGCAAACCCTTGAGGTTGTTCCATGTACACCTCATCTGATATATATCCATTCAAAAATGCATTCTTAATGTCCAATTGACTCAATGTCCATCCTTTTGATGCTGCAATGGCAATGATTGTTCTTATGGTTGACATCTTTGCTACAGGACTGAATGTCTCATCATAATCTATGCCAAATGTTTGAGCATAGCCTTTAACCACCAATCTAGCTTTGTATCTGGCTATAGTTCCATCTGCATGCTTCTTAACTTTGTAAACCCATTTATTTCCAATCACTTTCTTACCATTAGGTTTTGGGACAAGTTCCCAAGTTTTGTTCTCTTCAAGAGCATCAAATTCTTCCTTCATTGCTACTTCCCATTGTCTCTTACCCTTTGCTTCATCATAGCTTTGAGGTTCTTCATCTTCCTTAACCATGTAAGCATAATTTTTCTGAGTCAAGTAAGAAGTGTCATATGAATACCTTGTAGGTTGATTCCTTATTCTGGTTGACCTTCTTGGTTCACACACTTCATGTCTATCTGGATGTACTTCTTCATCAAATATTGGTCCATCTTCATTTCTTCTATATGATCCAACTCTTGATGTGCTTGCTTGCATATGTTCTTCATCTCCATCTATCTGCATATGTGATTTACCTCTTGCACTCCTTCTTATCTCTTCCTCAAATGTTTCAAGCTCACATTCTTTATCTGCATACCAACTCTTCTGTTCATCAAAGGTCACATCTCTGGAAACAATAAAATGTTTAGTTAAAGGACTCCATAGCCTATAACCCATTTGCTTTTCATCATACCCAATAAACACATATCTTTCTGCCTTTGGTTCAAGCTTATGTCTGAGTTGTGATGGTACATAAGCATAGGCAATTGACCCAAACACTTTACAATGGTCAAGTGTTGGTTTCTTACCCCACCAAGCTTCATAAGGGGTCATACCATTCAAAGCTCCACATGGTAACCTATTCACAAGGTATGTGGCTGTATTTACAGCCTCAGCCCAAAGATAATTAGGGCAATTCTTTTCTTTTAACATTGCTCTTGCAAATTCAACCAATGTTCTATTCCTCCTTTCTGCCACCCCATTATGTTGAGGTGTATACCTGCAAGTTATCTCTCTCTTGATACCTGCATTCCAAAGATAATCATTAAACTCTTGGGAGAAGTATTCTCCCCCTCCATCAGACCTTAGCCTCTTGAGTTTGTGACCTGTAACTCTTTCTGCATAAGCATGAAAATGTTTGAAGGCTCCAAAGACTTCTGACCTTTCCTTTAGAACATAAAGGGTTATCCACCTTGTAGCATCATCAATAAACAAAACATAATACCTAGATCCATTTATTGAACCTTCTTTTGTTGGTCCCCATACATCTGTATGTATGAGTTCAAGCAAACCATCATGCTTGAAACCTTTCTTCTGAAATGGTTGTCCATGAGCTTTTCCCATCTGACAAGCTTCACACTTGTATATCATATGTTGATTCTTCACATTTGGTAGTCCCAATACAGATTGGTTCTCCACCATAGTTTTGATTCCTCTTTCATTGAAATGTCCCAATCTTTTATGCCAAAGATCTAACTCTGTAATTACTTCATCACCATGTGTAATTAGGGCTTGACCAACATTTCCTTGCACTTTGAGAGTAAAAAGTCTACCTTCCTTCTTACCACAAACAATGGGTTTGTATGCATCCTCTGGATCTTCAACAAATACCCCTTCATTTGTAAATCTGACTTGAAAACCTTTTTCCACTATTTGTCCAACACTAATCAGATTCTTTGGTATTGTTGGAACATACAAAACATTTGTTAATAAATCAGCTCCACTCCTGCACTTCACTTTTCCAATTGAATGCACATTATGCTTTGTATTGTCACCTGTTTGTACTGTATGACTTGAATTTCCTTCTTCCAATTCTGACAATAATTCTATATTACCTGATAAATGATTTGAACAACCAGAGTCAATATAGAATACCTTGAGATCCTCCTTCTCTGATGAACTTATTGAATTCATCATCAATGTTGTATGGTTGTCATTCTGTGTATCATTTGCATAATTGTAATATGTGGTGTTATATGATTGATTCTGATTCCAATTTCTTCCACCACCTCTACCAAAACTTCCTCTTGAATTATGTCTTCCTCTTTGAAATTGATTCTGAAACCTTCCACCTCTTCCTCTGCCATTGTTGTTCTGATTTTGGCTTGCTCCTTGTTGATTGTGCCAACAATCATATGCTAGATGATTACTCAATCCACAAATCCAACATGTCTTCTTATTATTGTTCTGATTACCTCTACCTCTTCCATTACCTCGACCTTTGCCTCTGCCAAAACCTCTTCCTCTTGCATAATTTGCTTGAGTTGTTGACTCTTCTTCATCCTTTGCCTTGCCTTTATCTCCTTTCTTTTTATTCTTCACATACATTGCAGAACTTTGACCTTTGTCTCCATCTGACTTTAAGTCTTGCTCAAATGTAAGCATCAATCCAAGTAATTGATTCAATTCTGGCACATAATGGTTTAATGAGAGTTCTGTTGAAAGTACAAAAGGCTTCCACCTTTCATCACCTCTTAATCCGGCAAGTAATTGAGCTATCAACCTATGATCTTCAATATCCTCATCAATAGATCCAAGGCTATCTGCCAAGTCTTTCATCTTAGTGACATAATCACTAATGCTTTGATTCTGCTTTTTCTTGAATGTGGTGAACTCTGACCATAAGCTAGCTTTCCTAGCTTTAGTAGTGTTTTGGAAGTGGTCTTCCAAAGCATTCCAAATATCTTCAGCTGTTTCTAAACCTCTGATATGTGGCAACAAGTGATCTGTAATAGTGTTGTATATATAAGCTCTTGCACTTGCATCTCTCTTCTGCCATAACTTCAAAGCTTCTAGCTCTTCCTTTCTTGGATGGCTTTCATCTTCAAATTTAGGCTTCTCCTCTTCACCTGTCACATATACCATTAAGTCCTTACTCATAAGTAAGGCCTCCATCCTCATTACCCAAGCAGGATAGTTATCTCTGTCCAATTTGTCAATGGACACATGATCTGCCATGGTATCCTTGCTTCTGCTTCAACCTGTAAGTGTAAGGTTAAAGAATGATACCTTTTGTAGACCTTTACTCTTGGGAGCAACTTCGAAATACTCTTCTGATGACTTTTGGTTGTTGAACACCTCAGCTTCCTCCTTCTTTGATAAAGAACTCTTCAAATCTTCTTGTATCTGCACTCCTTTAGTCTCGAGGACCTTATCTTCTCTGATACCACTTGTTGGTGTGTAAAACACCACAAGAACCAAACTAATGTGGTATTAGAAGACCTCCATAACCATCATTAGCTTAGCAAAACTCACATTGTAAGTATTCATCTCTGAGTTTAGTGAAAAACAAAATTTCACTTCACAGAAATCTGCGCCTTTTCTTCAATCCTTCAATCTGACCTGTATTAGCTCAATCTTTGCAAAATCTTTTGATCACTTGCTAAAGAATGTTCTTGCTGATGTTAAGCAACACATAACAAACAAAACTTTCAAGTAATAACTTCAAAATCTTCTGATTTTGCTCCAACTTTTGCACTATGTCTGAAAACTGAAAAATGACTTCATCGATTTGACATACCTCTACTCTTAAGCTGATTTCTCTGAGTACGCGTCCCGTTTCTCAAAGATCTTTTGACCAAATGTAGTTGAGGATTATAGCTTTCCAACGAGCTATCACTTACCAAAAACTTTACACTGTGCTTCAAGATCTGACCTTCAGAAGATCAGTCAAATGTGCGCCAGAAAAGTCGTAACTGTCAACTACCTTACATAGTCATATGAAATGACTTAGAACTCAATGTACAAGAAGAACTAGACTCAATCCTTCTACACAAACATGTGTTGATTATCAGAGAAGATGTGTACAAAATGGCTTGGCCTAATTTTGCTCACAGCCATGGAAAACTCTATCAGACTCAGAAGTTTTCTCTCACCATCTCTCTCAGAAAAGACACGACTTTTCTCTACTCACTCAGATTACAAAATTGAGTTCTCTCTTTTTCATGTTTCTGACTCAAATTAACTTATATACCTAAAGTTTACATCCTTCTAGACTTGAACTCGTAAGTTCTAAAGATCAAATACAAATCTAGACTCTAATTTTGCACTAATTTACAATAGTGAAATTGTCCCTTCACTTAGGCTTGATTTTCTGTAAGTCTTTTCTTCACTTCTTCTTTCCTCCATCATATGTCTTTATATGTCTTCATATATCTTCATATATCCATGCCTAATTAGTGAGTGAAGCCCCAACAATTCATAGCTCCATTTTGTGCAAGCCGAGGAGTCCTCGAGCTTGAGGAGCTTAGGTAGAATGTTCGTACCAATTTTCGTTATTTTTAGACATCGTTTACCCTTCCAAATAGCATCTAGGACCTATTTTTTAACTAGGCCGGTCACTAGATGTGAAACCGGTCAAAACTAGTCTAGAAACTATAAAAAGAGCTAGAGAGCTCATTTTTGAGGTTAGCTTGTTTGAGATTAGAGTTGTTTTGAGCTTGTAATAGTGATCTTGAGTAATAGAACTAATTTCCCACCTTCCATTGTGTCTTGCTTGTCTCTTCATTGTGTGTGTGTATGTGTGTGCACCTTTGTGCTTCTCACCTTCACTCTCACATCATCTCATGTTCTCGATCTTCATATCACTCCTACCTCTCCCACGGATTGACATTAAGGAGGTGAAGCTTCTTAACGTGGTTCTCACCATCGTGCTAGAGCAACAGAGGTAGATAGATAGATAGATAGGTAGATAGATAGATAGATAGATAGATAGATAGATAGATAGATAGATAGATAGATAGATAGATAGATAGATAGATAGATAGATGGATAGATAGATAGATAGATAGATGGATAGATGGATAGATAGATAGATAGATAGATAGATAGATAGATAGATAGATAGATAGATAGATAGATAGATAGATAGATAGATAGATAGATAGATAGATAGATAGATAGATAGATAGATAGATAGATAGATAGATAGATAGATAGATAGATAGATAGATAGATAGATAGATAGATAGATAGATAAATAGATAGATAGATAGATAGATAGATAGATAGATAGATAGATAAATAGATAGATAGATAGATAGATAGATAGATAGAGATAGATAGATAGATAGATAGACAGACAGATAGATAGATAGATAGATAGATAGATAGATAGATAGATAGATAGATAGATAGATAGATAGATAGATAGATAGATAGATAGATAGATAGATAGATAGATAGATAGATAGATAGACAGATAGAGAGATAGATAGACAGAAAAATATTCAGAGAGATAGACAGATAGATAGACAAACAGAGAGATAGATACATAGATAGATAGATAGATAGATAGATAAATAGATAGATAGATAGATAGATAGATAGATAGATAGATAGATAGATAGATAGATAGATAGATAGATAGATAGATAGATAGATAGATAGATAGATAGATAGATAGATAGATAGATAGATAAATAGATAGATAGATAGATATATAGATAGATAGATAGATAGATAGATAGATAGATAGATAGATAGATAGATAGATAGATAGATAGATAGAGAGACAAAATGATAGATAAAAAAAGAAATAGATATATAGATAGATAAATAGACAAACAGCATGCCAAAAGAACCTTCTGTTGGAGAAACAATCACTAATTGGACATATATTTGAAGGTCAAAGCTTTAGAAGAAAACCACATGCCTATATGAAGGGACAAATTCACAAGTGTATTATATTTTAAGTTAGTTCACTGTAGTCGTAGAAGTTTTTTAAAAATTCACGACAATAAGAAAATCTATATATGTTAGTTTGTATCAACTGACGCGAATAGGAAGACACTGAGAAAGTGAGTTATTACTCATTTTGTATGACTGAGTATAGTCGGGCTTCTTTGAGTGAGAAAGCACTTGTAAGCTTCTGAGTTTTCATAGCTATGATAGGAACTAGTTAAAGTTCTATGTATAAGTCTTCTTCCTCCATCTCCAGTGTTTGTCCTCTATGTAATGTTTTGAAGAATTGAAGTTTTTCAAGCAAGTCGATGCCTGGCATCGAATGTATGTTGAAAGGTTGAGTTTTATGTGGGAAGTCGATGCCTGGCATCGAATCCTGGCTCATAAGTCATTGTTTTATTCTCTGAGTTCTAATTCCTGCTAAATCTTCTTGAAAAGATGATGTTTGTGGAGCAACTCGATGACTGGCATCGAGTTTCAGCATAAAGTCGATGCCTGGCATCGCCTTCTAGCATAAAAGTGCTTCATTCATATCTTTGGTTACAGCGCCTATTTCTGGAATCAAAAACTGGCTGAAAAAGCTGAAAGTCGATGCCCGGCATCAACTTTTGGTTGCAAGTCGATGCGAGGCATCGAATTTTCATTTTTGGACAGCGAGAATTACTAAAACAGGCAAAAATTCCATTTTTGGAAGTCATATGGGGTCATGTTGTGAGGCTTATATCTTGAGTTTTGGAGATCTGTTTCAAGCATATGATAGCTTGTTGGAAAGCTCTACTATTTTACTTTCATCCATCAAAATATCTTGGAAAAATAATATTTGACCTAAGAGAAATTAGCAAAATACTGAAGGTATGTAATTTGAGTGACTAGGAATTTCTGTAGAAGCAAAGTTCTCACTTTAGACTATCATTTCTCAACGTTTGGAGTGGCAATGAGTTATTGATGACCATAGAGGTGTTCTAGTGTCACATTAATTCATTTCTTGTGGTGTTTCATACATCAAAAAGTGATATCAGAGCATAAAGATCCTGAAGAGCAGAAGACGACAAAGGTACAAGAAGTTTTGAAAAGTTTTTCATTAAAGGTTGAAAGGTGAACCATTTGAAGACACAAGGCATCAAAATGTTACTTAAAAAGTATTCTCATACACAAAGAACTTCAAAAGGTATTATCCTTTATCCTTTAAGCTTACAGGTTGCACCAGAAGGAAAGGAGTATGGCAGATCATATCTCCATTGACAAACTAGACAGAGATAGTTATCCCGCATGGGTAATGAGAATGGAAGCCTTACTTATGAGTAAGGATATCTTGATATATGTAACAGGTGAAGAAGAGAAGCCAGTATTCGAAGATGAAAGCCAACCAAAGAAAGAAGAACTAGATGCTTTAAAGCATTGGCAGAAGAAGGATGCAAGTGCAAAAGCTTACATCTACAATACAATATTTGATCATTTGCTACCACACATCAGAGGATTGGAATCATCTGAAGATATATGGAATGCATTGGAGTATCATTCCCAAAGCACTACTAAAGCACGGAAAGCAAGTCTATGGTCAGAGTTTACAACATTCAAAAAGAAGCCAAGTCAAAGTATTAGTGATTATGTCACTAAGATGAAGGATCTAGCAGATAGTCTTGGATCCATAGATGAAGATGTTGAAGATCACAGATTGATAGCTCAACTACTTGCAGGATTGAGAGGGGATGAAAGGTGGAAACCTTTTGTCTTATCAACATAACTTTCATTAAATCATTATGTTCCAGATTTGAACCAGTTGCTTGGTTTGATGCTCACATATGAGCAAGACTTGAAGGGAGATGGAGATAAAGGACAAAGTTCTGCAATGTACGTGAAGAATAAGAAGAAAGGAGATAAAGGTAAAGCAAAGGATGAAGAAGAGTCAACTTCTCAAGTTTATTATGCAAGAGGTAAAGGCACTGGCAGAGGAAGACCAAGAGGTTTTGGAAGAGGTAGAGGTAATCAGAATAACAACAAGAAGGCTTGCTGGATCTGTGGATTGAGTAATCATTTAGCTCATGATTGTTGGCACAACCAACAAGAATCAAACCAGAATCAAAACAACAATAGCAGAGGTCGAGGTGGAAGATACCAAAGTAATTTTCAAAGTGGTAGACAAAGTCAAAGAGGAGACTATGGTAGAGGTGGAGGAAGAAGTTGGGGACAAAATCAATCCTACAACACCACCTACTACAACTATGCAAATGACACACAAAATGAAAGTCATACATCATTGATGATGAACTCAATCAGCACATCAGATAAAGAAGATCTAAAGGTATTTTACATTGACTCTGGATGTTCTAATCATTTGTCAGGAAACATAGAATTGATGTCAGAATTGGAAAAAGGTATTTCTAATCATACAGTTCAAACAGGTGATAATACCAGACATAGTGTACATTCAGTTGGAAAAGTGAAATGCAAAAGTGGAGCAGATTTGCTAACCAATGTTTTGTATGTTCCCACAATACCTAAAAACTTGATTAGTGTGGGACAGATAGTTGAAAAAGGTTTTCAAGTCAGGTTTACAAATGAAGGAGTATTTGTTGAAGATCCAGAGAATGGATATAATCAGATTGTCTTTGGTAAGAAAGAAGGTAGACTCTTTACTTTAAGAGTACAAGGGAACATTGGTCAAGCTTTGCTCACACATGGTGAAGGAGTGATTACAGAACTTGATCTCTGGCATAAGAGATTAGGTCACTTCAATGAAAGAGGAATTAAAGCTATGGTTGCTAATCAGTCTGTACTTGTGAAGAGATGGATAGGTATGTGCTTGAAGATGAAGAGGTGTTGCAAAATCCTTGATCTACACCAGCCAAATGAACTCCAGGAGTATATGGTGGGCCCTTTTAGCTTGCAAATGGATGTATTAGACACCCTATGTACCTTGGAAGATCACTCTCAAAAAGATAGATCAAAACAGATAAGTTGGAGTTAGCTCAGAGGTGAAAACTTGCTATTCTTGGTTCATACACCTGTCCAGTGTTTTACATAATTCTCTAAGCACAATAGCAATTAGCTTAATTCCTCTTGGGGAAGTCTAGGTAACTTAAAGAGCTAACTTTCAAGAGTAATCTCATAAAAAAAAATGAACCACACACTAAGAATGAGTTTTAACAACTGATGACATCATCCCGATTTTCACGGGCTGCTATAGTTTGAGACCAGTGAGCAGAAAAATCAACATAACTCAAAATTTAGGAATTCAATGATTATGAAAATTTGTATGGTTATACTAGACAGTAAGCTGAATCCAAAAAGTATTAAATCACTGCATTTGGATAATTAACCACTGAGAAATGGCTCTGACAAGATGAGTCAAAAAGTCACGTACCTGACAGGGAAGTGAAGATTAACAGACCCTGTTGACTTCAAATAAACATAACTGAAGATTGCAACATCCAAATGACATGAAAATTTGTGAGCATATAGTAGATTTATAGAGCTAACTTTACCAAGTTAAATCACTCAAAATGATGCACCAAGCTTAGAGAAAACATCTCTGCAAGCTGACTGAGAAAACTGAGAGTAATGGCAGTGAGTAGTACACTTCACAAGAACATGGAAAGATGAACTCAAATAATCATGAAAATGAAAGTATATTGCTTGTACAATACAATGACTTACTGATACATATGTGTGCCTTGTAATCACACCTTGATATGGCATAAAGCTCAACTCTTGGAGGTCTTCACATAGGTCTCTCTAACCACGACTAAAACTGCCATCTATTTATAGTTGAGTTTGGGAGGCTAACTTCCCTCAATCACTCTCCAATCAATCAATGATTGATTTGATTCTCTACCTACCACAAATCACAAATTCGTGGCTCCTCTTTCCATTCTGATCAAGTGGACTCAACCACTTAAGATTCTCTTACTTTTACATTAAGTAAACTCTTCAAAAGTTACAAGAGGTAGTTCACAAGTGAACTTTACATAGTCTTCTTTTTAAAGCTTCTTCTAAGACTTTGTGAGACTCAAGCCAATACTTAGGCTTGTCATAGACTTGCTCCAATAGCTCCCCCTCAAGCCAAGTATGCTTGAGGTCTTCAATCTTCCAAGATTACCTGCAAACCAATCATAGCCTTGAATTTGCAAAGCTTTGTACCATCCAATGCTTTGGTTAGAATATCTGCACATTGTTGATAAGTGGACACATATGATATTTGAATCTCTTTGCTTAGAACCTTCTCTCGTACATAGTGATAATTAACTTCAATATGTTTAGTCCTTGCATGAAAAATAGGATTAGCAGCCAAGTGAATAGAACTCATATTGTCACCAAAAATAGTTGGAGTTCCAAACTCCAATCCAAGATCTTTGAATAATGTCTTCATCCACATAGCTTCTTGTGTAGCTATGGCAAGACCTCTATATTCAGCTTCAGTAGAAGAGAGAGCAACTGTGGGTTGCTTCTTCGATGACCATGAAATAAGCTTTGAACCTGCAAAGGTAAGATAACCTGAAGTGCTCCTTCTATCTTCCTTGGAGCCAGCCCAATCTGCATCAAAAAATAGCTTCAAACCTAAATCAGATACATAAGGATACTAAAGTCCTTCATTTATGGTTCCTTTGAGATACTTGAGAATCCTTTTGGCAGCATCCATATGTGGTTTCCTTGGTGTGTGCATAAATTGGCTTAGCACACTCACACTGTAACATATATCTACTCTTGTCAATGTGGCATAGTTGAGACTACCCACTAGACTTTGATATGATGTGATGTCCTCTATGAGTTCACCTTCATGTGAGCTCAATTTGTGATTGACCTCCATTGGAGTACCTACAATCTTACAATCTTGCATCTTGAATTTTGCCAACATGTCCTTAATGTACTTTCTTTGAGTGAAAAACAAACCATGATCTTTGTAGACAACTTCCAAACCTAGGAAGTAGGTAAGTGAACCCAAATCACTTATCTTGAACTCTTCTCTCATCTGATCTTTGATCTTCTTCATACCATCTGCATCATTTCCTATCAATATAATATCATCTACATATACACATAGGTAGATGACCTCAGAATTACTCTTTTTAATAAAGAGTGAAGGATTTGCCTTGCTTGGTTGAAAGCCTTTGTCCTGCAAGAATGAAACAAGCCTGAAATTCCAAGCTCTTGGAGCTTGCTTGAGACCATACAATGCTTTGTTAAGTTTACAAACATAATCAGGATAAACTTGATTCTCAAAACCAGGTGGTTGTGCCATATATACCTCTTTTGTTATCCAACCATTCAAGAATGCATTCTTTACATCTAGTTGAAGTATCTTCCAATTCTTGGAAGAGGCAATACTAAGCAAAACCCTAATAGTAGGCATCTTTGCCACAGGAGAGAAGGTCTCCTCATAATCAATTCCCTGAGTTTGTGCAAAGCCTTTTGCTACAAGCCTTGCCTTATACCTGTTAATTGAACCATCAGAATTCTTCTTGAGTTTATAGACCCATCTTGAGCCTATTACCGTCATGGATGAAGTCTTGGGCACCAAATCCCAAGTGTTGTTTTCCTCAAGTGCTTCAATCTCTTCCTTCATTGCATGCTTCCATTCTGTTTTTGCTTTGGCCTCTTCGAATGATGATGGCTCCTCTTGGTTTATGTCCTGTGCTATGTAGATAGAATGTTTAGTTACTAATGAGGTGTCAAACCCATACCTTTCTGGTTTTTTCTTTTCCCTCATAGATCTTCTTAGGCCATGATGTGATGATTCTGCCTCATGTCCAAGTTCCTGCAATTTTGCTTTACCTTTAGACTTCCATGCTTTGATCTTTTCCATGTGAGATTCTTCATCATCCTCTGAGGTGTCTTGTTCTTTAATCTTTGATTGTTCTCTACCAAGATTTGGAAAATCTTCTTCAAGATCATATGGTAAATTGATCTTCTTGCATGAATCTTCATACCATGAATTGTTCTCATAAAAAACTACATCTCTGCTTACCAAGAATCCTTTGTTGGTAGGGTTGTATAACCTGTAGCCCTTTTGATTGTTGTCATATCCAATAAATACACACCTTTTTGCCTTTGGATCCATCTTGCCTCTAAACTGTTAAGGAACATGAGCAAAAGCAATACATCCAAAAATTTTACAATGATCTAAGCTTGGTCTTCTTCCATTCCAAGCCTCATATGGAGTCATCCCATCAAGGGATTTTGAAGGCAACCTGTTAATCAAGTAAGTGGTTGTAGATACAGCCTCAGCCCATAAGTAATTAGGTAAATGCTTTTCATTTAACATAGACCTTGCAGCTTCAACAATTGTCCTATTCCTCCTTTCTGCCACTCCATTTTGCTCAGGAGTGTACCTTGTAGTTACCTCTCTTTTGATTCCTCTTTCTTGAAGAAAAGAATCAAAATCATGGGAGAAGTATTCTTCCCCTCCATCTGACCTTAGCCTTTTTAGTGATTTACCTGTTTGATTCTCCACAAGAGCCAAATATCTTTTGAAACATGAGAAAACTTCATCTTTGTGTTTCATAAAGAATAGGATAGTCCATTTGCTGCAATCATCAATAAAGGAAACATAATACCTTGATCCAGATATTGAAGCTTCCTTGCTAGGTCCCCATACATCTGTATAATAACCAACTCCAAGAGATCTCCATGCATATAACCTTTCTTCATGAATGGTAACCTGTGAGACTTTCCAAATTGACATGCACTACACTTATAAATCATATGTTGTTTTGACAAATTAGGAAGTCCAAGTACACTTTGGTCCCTGCAGATTTGCTTTAATGACCTTTCACCAATATGTGCTAACCTTTTGTGCCATACTTCCAATTCTCTGAGTATCTGACTACCATAATTAAAGAGAGCAATGTTTTTAGTGTCCTGTAATTCAAATGTAAACAATCTACCTGTCTTTTCACCTTTTGCAATTCTTCTGAATCCTTGACTTGGATCTTCAACAAATGCTCCTGCTTTTGTGAACCTGACTTGCAACCCTTTCTCTACTATCTGCCCAACACTTATCAAATTCTTTGTAATGGTAGGGACATAGAGTACCTTACTGAGTAGGTTGATGTTTCCATCAGGTGCTTTGATATTGCCTATTTTCTCCACAAGATGTTTTGTATCATCTCCTGCTTGTACCTCATGCTTATTCCTTGGATCTTCTAAATCTGATAGGAGTGCCACATTTCCTACCACATGATTTGAACAACCTGAATCTATGTAGAAAACATGCTCATCAGATTTACCTTGTGGCATAGCCATGTTCATAATCAATAATGAATCCTCTTTGTTTGAGTCTTCTGTGTAGTTATTGTAGTCTCTCCTTCCTTTGTAGCCTCCTTGATAGTTTGAATGATTGTAGTTGTTGTAGTTGCCATGGTAGTTGTTGAACCTTCCTCTTGAGTAGCCATAACTTCCTCTATTGTATCCTCTGCCTCTTTGATTCCTGGAATTCCTAAAGCAATTTTCAGTTGTATGATTAGTTAATCCACAAATAGAACATGGGTTGGAGTCTTGGGATCTCCCCCTGCCTTGTCTACCTCCTCTTCCTCTACCTCTGCCATGTCTTCCTCTACCTGCATAGTTAGCTTGATATGTACCTGCTTCATCATCCACTTTCTTTGCCTTTCCTTTGTTATCTTTGGACTTGCTTTTATCAGTGTATAAAGCTGAAGATTGATTACCTTTAGAGCTTTCTCCATTTTTTATAAGCTTTGCCTCTTGAGTAAGTAGTTGTCCAATGAGTGTGTTGAAATCAGGTACATGCATGTCCATGTACAAATCCATAGCTGTGGTGAATGCTTCCCACTTATCATCTGCCTTCAAGCCATTGATGACCTGCCTTACAATTTGCTCTTTATCTATTACCTCTCCAATGCTTCCCAACTGATCTGCTATGTCCTTGAGCTTTGTGACAAAATCAGTCACATTTTGTTTGGGAGCCTTCTTGAGAGTTGTGAAATCCAGCCATAGTTGATGCTTCCTAGCTTTGGTACTTGAAGAAAAGAAAGCTTCAAGTGCATCCCACACGTCCTGAGATGTCTTACAACTTCTAATGTGAGGCAACAAAAAATCTGAGATAGAGTTGAGGAGATAAGACCTTGCAAGTGCATCCTTGGAGCACCATGTGCTCAATCTCTCTTGCTCTTCTTGTGTTGGTTGACTTTTGTTCCTGAAACTTGGCATAACTTCATCTCCAGCCACATAACCATATAAACTTCTACCTTGGAGATAAGCTTCCATTCTTAATGACCAAGCTGAGTAGTTACCTCTGTCCAATTTGTCAATTGATGAAGGAAATCCATCTGCCATGTTGTCCAGCCTTGCTCTGATACCACTGTGAAGAGATGGATAGGTATGTGCTTGAAGATGAAGAGGTGTTGCAAAATCCTTGATCTACACTAGCCAAATGAACTCCAGGAGTATATGGTGGGCCCTTTTAGCTTGCCAATGGATGTATTAGACACCCTATGTACCTTGGAAGATCACTCTCAAAAAGATAGATCAAAACAGATAAGTTGGAGTTAGCTCAGAGGTGAAAACTTGCTATTCTTGGTTCATACACCTGTCTAGTGTTTTACATAATTCTCTAAGCACAGTAGCAATTAGATTAATTACTCTTGGGGAAGTCTAGGTAACTTAAAGAGCTAACTTTCAAGATTAATATCATAAAAAATAATGAACCACACACTGAGAATGAGTTTTAACAACTGATGACATCATCCCGATTTTCACGGGCTGCTACAGTTTGAGACTAGTGAGCAGAAAAATCAACATAACTCACAATGTAGGAATGCAATGATTATGAAACTTTGTATGGTTATACTAGACAGTACGCTGAATCCAAAACGCTTTAAATCACTGAATTTGGATAAGTAACCACTGAGAAATGACTCTCACAAGGTGAGAGAAAAAGTCGGGTACCTGACAGAGAAGTGAAGATGAACAGACCCTGTTGACTTCAAATGAACATAACTGAATATTGCAACATCCAAATGACATGAAAATTTGTGAGCATATAGTAGACTTATAGAGCTAACTTTACCAAGTTGAATCACTGAAAATGATGCACCAAGCTCAGAGGAAACATCTCTGCAAGCTGACTGAGAAAACTAAGAGTAATGGCAGTGAGTAGTAAACTTCACAAGAACATGGAAAGATGAACTCAAATAATCATGAAAATGAAAGTATATTGCTTGTAAAATACAATGAATTACTGATACATATGTGTGCCTTGTAATCACACCTTGATATGGCATAAAGCTCAGCTCTTGGAGGTCTTCACATAGGTCTCTCTAACCACGACTAAAACTGCTATCTATTTATAGTTGAGTTTGGGAGGCTAACTTCCCTCAATCACTCTCCAATCAATCAATGATTGATTTGATTCTCTACCTACCACAAATCACAAATTCGTGGCTCCTCTTTCCATTCTTGATCAAGTGGACTCAACCACTTAAGATTCTCTTACTTTGACATTAAGTAAACTCTTCAAAAGTTACAAGAGGTAGTTCACAAGTGAACTTTACATAGGCTTCTTTTTAAAGCTTCTTCTAAGACTTTGTGAGACTCAAGCCAATACTTAGGCTTGTCATAGACTTGCTCCAACAGTACTAGGATTACCAAATGTGCAAAGTCAACATATGGTTTATAAATGTGAAGCATGTCAAATGGGTAAAGCACACAGGTTACCATTTCAGAAGAAAGGATTCAAACATGATGGAGTACTTGAGCTCATTCATACAGATGTATGGGGACCAACAAAAGAAGGATCTATTAGTGGCTCAAGGTACTATGTTCTTTTCATTGATGATGCTACAAGATGGATAACATTATATGTTTTGAAAGAAAGATCAGAAGTGTTTGGTGCCTTCAAGCATTTTCATGCATATGCAGAGAGAGTCACAGGTCAAAAGCTTAAAAGACTAAGGTATGATGGAGGGGGAGAGTACTTCTCCCAAGAGTTCAATGATTATCTTTGGAATGGAGGTGTTAAGAGAGAAATAACCTGCAGGTATACACCACAATAAAATGGTGTAGCAGAAAGAAGGAATAGGACTTTGGTTGAGTTTGCTAGAGCTATGTTAAAGGAGAAGAATTGTCCAAATTATCTTTGGGTTGAGGTTGTAAATATAGCTACATATCTTGTGAATAGATTACCATGTGCAGCTCTCAATGGGATGACTCCATATGAAGCTTGTTGGGGTAAGAAACCAACACTAGATCATTGTAGAGTGTTTGGAGCAATTGCATATGCTTATGTGCCATCACAACTAAGACATAAACTTGAACCAAAGGCAGAAAAATATGTGTTCATTGGTTATGATGAAAAGAAGATGGGTTACAGGTTGTGGAATCCTCTAAGCAAACAATTTCTTGTTTCTAGAGATGTTACATTTGATGAACAGAAAAGTTGGTATGCAGATCAAAGTCATACAGCTGAAGAATTTGAAGAAGAGGTAAGAAGATGTGAGAAAGGAAAATCAATTGTGCAGGTAAATAGAGATGAAGACTATATGCAAGCAAGTACATCCAAAAGTGGATTAACAAGAAGGAATGAAGAAGCTCCTATATTTGATGAAGAGGTGTATCTAGACACTTATGAAGAATGTGAACCAAGAAGGTCAAGCAGGACTAGAAGACAACCAGAAAGGTATTCTGTTGGAGAATGTTAATCTCCAAAAGAACAACTTACTCTTGTGATTAGAGCACCTCTATACCAAGAGTAAGTCAAACACTCCACTAATTTAGAGGATCAATTGCTAACTTATCAGAAATTAACAAATCTGTGAAGTAGATGATACACAGAAAAGTCTGCTGCATTGTTCATTCACATTGACCTATCAAATCTGTAAAGTTTTTTATGAAACTTTGTACGAATGATCTCCTAGAGATTGCGCAACTATTCCAAGTTGAATTACTCCAAAAGATTAAGTATAACTTGAGAAATTGATTTCACAAGTTACCTATGTCAGAAACTGTTATCCAAAACAGTCGACTTTACACCTGTAACTTTAAAGACTTGGTTCTCCTTGAATAGAACCCGTTTTACAAAATACTTCTAGACATGAGTAGCTTATCTTCCAACTTAAAGATTAAGCCCTCACTCATGCAAAACTTTAAATTGTGCTAGGAGAAATGATCAAAACATTGACTTCGAAATCTGCGCCTGTTTTAGGAACCAGTGAATACATTTCACATATGAATGTTCCTACACTCAATTCACTCAGCCTGATTACAATTGGAAGCTGAAACTTTGCACAGAGGTCAAGCAACTCTCAACTTAGACTTGTACAAAAGCATTTCACAATTGATCTACTGTAGAAGGAGAACACGCAGAAACATCGGGCGCAAAAATTTTCATTTACTCAGAGAAATTACAACTGAGTGATGAGAGCTAACACAACTAACTTTTCCTCTATCATATGACTTCTATCTCCCTCATTCTTGACTTCTAACTAATGTCACATATGCTCTCATACATGCCCCGACTTTTCTCAAGGTATTTATAGATAATTTGTACATAATTCTTACTGAACAAAAGATCTAAGTCATCTATGACTATGCTAATGTACATATGTGTACACTTCTCTTGTCTTCTGATTGTAATCTTCTTCCACACTTTAGGAATTGATTCTTCCTTCATCATTTGATCTTCCAAGCCTTCAATTGGTGATTGATATACACCAACAGCTCCCCCTCAATCATCAATTGAGGTCTTCTCTGTCTTCTTGATACTTGCCATGTCTTTGAACCTTTGTAGCTTAGGTCCATCCAAACTCTTTGTCATCATATCTGCCACCTGTTCTTTTGTTGGAGTGTACATCACTTCAATCTCTTTATCTAGTACCTTTTCCCTCAAGAAATGATACTGTATCTCTATATGCTTAGTCCTGGCATGAAAAACAGGGTTAGCTGCCAAATACAAAGAACTCATATTGTCTCCAAAAATTATTGGAGTACTATTAGCAGTCTCAAAACTTTTCATCAAGGTCTTCAACCATATGACTTCTTTTGCAGCTTCTACCATTCCCTTATACTCAGCTTCTGTGGATGATAAAGCAACTGTATGTTGCTTCTTTGAACACCAAGAACTAACTTATCTCCAATATAACATAGATATCCATGAGTAGACCTCCTATCATCTGAGTCACCTGCCCAATCTGCATCACTAAACACTTTGATTCTTGTGTCAGAAGTGAAACCATAATACAAACCTTCACTTAGGGTTCCTTTGATATATCTGAGTACCCTTTGGGCTGCAATCCAATGAGTCTTCTTTGGACAATGCATGAATTGTGACAACACACCTACTGCATATGATAGATCTGGTCTTGTCAAGGTAGCATAGATTAGACTACCTACCAAACTCTGATATTTCTTCATGTCATTGAACTCTTCACCTCCATACCTGCTCAATTTATGATTTACCTCCAATGGTGTGGTTGAGATCTTGCAATCTTCCATGTTAAACTTGATCAAAAGATTCTTCAAATATCTCTCTTGTGAAACATATACTCCATGTTGAGTATACACTATCTGCATTCCTAGAAAATAAGATAAGTTTCCCAAGTCACTTATCTTAAACTCCTTCTCTATTTGCTTCTTGAGTTCATTGATTCCTTGAGCATCTGTTCCTGTAACAATAATATCATCAACATAAATGCACATGTAAATGTATCCATTTTCACTTGCCTTCACTAGCAAGCTACTATCTGCTTTTGATGCTTGAAAACCACATTCATTCAAGAACTTGACCAATCTGTAATTCCAAGCTCTTGGGGCTTGCTTCAACCCATATAAAGCTCTCTTGAGCTTACACACATAATCTGATCCAAATGATTCCATAAAGCCTTCTGGTTGCTCCATGTATACTTCATCTGCAATGTAACCATTAAGAAATGCATTCTTCACATCCAATTGTGATAATTTCCATCCCTTGCAAGTAGCAATAGCAATCAATGTCCTAATTGTAGACATCTTAGCAACAGGACTAAAGGTTTCATCATAATCTACCCCATAAGTTTGGGCATAACCTTTAACCACTAGTCTAGCCTTATATCTAGACACCTTACCATCTGCAAACCTCTTTGTTTTATATACCCACTTGCATCCAATGACTTTCTGATTCTTTGGTCTTGGTACTAATTCCCAAGTTTCATTTTCAAGTAGAGCATCATACTCTTCTTGCATTGCCTTCTCCCAATTCTGTTTACCTTTGGCTTCTTCATAAGTAGTTGGATCTTCTTCTGTTTTCACAATGTAGGCATAATCTTTTGTTGTTAGGAAAGATGTATCATAACTATACCTTATAGGCTCTTTCCTTTCTCTTGTAGATCTCCTGATTTCTGCACTTCTTGAAGTTTCAGCCTCATTTGATTCTGGATCAAATCTTGGCCCTTCTTCTACATGATCCTGCACTCTACATCTAGAGTCAACTTCATCAACAATTTCTTCACATACTTTTACCTTTGCCTTTCCTTTCCTTTGTATTTCTTCAACACCTGCATACTCATTTGGTGATCCTGTATACCACATGTTTTGCTCATCAAATATTACATCTTTAGTAACAAGAAATTGCTTTGTGGATGGACTCCACAACCTATAACCCATCTGTCTATCATCATATCCAATAAACACATACTTCTCTGCTTTTGGTTCTAGCTTATGTCTTAATTGTGAAGGAACATAAGCATATGCAATACATCCAAATACTTTACAATGATCAAGACTAGGCTTCTTACCCCACCATGCTTCATAAGGGGTTCCTCCATCCAAAGCTTTGCAAGGCAACCTATTCACAAGGTATGTTGCAGTGTTAATAGCCTCTGCCCATAAGTAATTTGGACAATTCTTTTCCTTCATCATGGCTCTTGCAAACTCTACAAGAGTCCTATTCCTCCTTTCTGCTACTCCATTTTGTTGAGGGGAGTACCTGCAAGTCACTTCTCTTTTGATACCTGCATTCCACAAATAATCATCAAACTCTTTTGAGAAATACTCTCCCCCTCCATCTGATCTTAACCTCTTTAGCTTTTGTCCTGTGATCCTTTCTGCATAAGCATGAAAATGTTTGAATGTCTTGAAGACTTCTGATTTATCCTTGATTACATACAAAGTAATCCACCTGGTTGCATCATCAACAAACAACACATAATATCTGGATCCATTTATGCTATAGTCCCTTGAGGGACCCCATACATCTGTATGAACCAATTCAAGCATATTTGAATACTTGTACCCTGATTTGTTATAAGAACTCTTATGTGCTTTACCTAATTGACAAGCTTGACACTTGTACACCATATGTTGCCCTTCAATGTTTGGCAATCCAAGCACCACCTGATTCTTTGACATCTCCTTTATAGCTCTCTCATTGAAATGACCTAGCCTCTTATGCCATAGGTCTAATTCAGATACCTTTTGACCTCCATAGGTAAACAATGCATGTCCCACATTACCTTGGACCTTGAGAGTAAACAATCTTCCTTCCTTTTTACCTGCAATTATGTTTCTATATCCCTGATTTGGATCTTGTACATAAACACCATCATTTGTGAATCTTACCTCATATCCTTTCTCCACAATTTGCCCTACACTTATCAAATTTTTAGGAATAGTAGGAACATAAAGTACCTTACTCAGAAGTGTACTTCCACTCTTTGTCTTCACTGATCCAATGCTCTCCACTTTATGTTTGGTATTGTCACCTGTTTGAACTGTGTGTCCATTCACCCTAGCTTCCATATCAGTCATCAAGGATAGATTCCCACTCAGATGGTTGCTGCACCCTGAGTCAATATAAAACACTCTTTGATCTTCTCCCATTGATTCATGAGTTGCATTCAAAATAAGAGTCATGTCATCCTTCTGATCTGATGCATAATTGTAATAATTATTGTTGTAGGACTGAGATTGGAAGTTCCTTCCACCTCCTCTACCATATGATGTCCTACCACCTCTTCCTCTGAAATTGCCTCTTTGGTTTCTGCCTCCTCTACCTCTTTGACTATAATTCTGATTGTTGTATCCTCCACTTTGATTGTTATACCAACAATCATTTGCCAAATGATTTGTTCTGCCACAAATCCAACAAGCTTTAGCATTATCTTTGTTCTTACCTCCTCTTCCTTTACCTCTGAAATTTGTCTTCCCTTTTGTGAAGTTGGCTTGATTTGAATTCCCTTCATCCTCATTTGATTGCTTTCCTTTGCCATTCTTTTTCTTGTCTTTGGAGTACATAGCTTGACTTGTACTTCTATCATTATCTCCTTTAAGATCCTGCTCAAAGGTTAGCATGTGTCCTAGCAATTGATTAAGGTCAGGAGTAAAGTGATCAAGTGACAACTCTATGGACAAGATAAAAGGCTTCCACTTCTCATCACCTCTTAGACCTGTAAGTATTTGTCTTACCAACTTTTCTTCTTCAATATCTTCATCCACTGCTCCCAAGCTATCTGCAATATCTTTCATCCTTGCCACATAATCTGAAATTGATTGTGAGCTCTTCTTCTTGAAGGTTGTGAACTCAGCCCATAGTGAGGACTTCCTTGACTTAGTTGTATTTTGGAAATGCTCTTCCAAGGCATTCCAAACATCTGTAGCACTTTCTAAACCTCTGATGTGAGGTAGAAGGTAATCATTTACAGCCATGTAGATGATACTCCTTGCTTGAGCATCCTTTCTCATCCAAGTTTTCAACATTGCAAGTTCTTCCCTAGTAGGAATACTTGGATCTGCAAATTCTGGTTTTTCTTCATCTCCTGTAATAAATGATATAAGATCTTTGCTCATGAGGTGTGCTTCCATCCTCATGGACCATGCTGGATAGTTCTCCCTATCTAGCTTATCAATCTGCAAGCTTTCTCCCATCTTGTATCCACCTGTGTATTAAAACTTCAAGCCTTACAAACAATGTATGTACCTTTACTTCGAACTGAACTCCTTTTGCCTTTCTTGATGTCAATTTGTCTTCTCCCCAAGCTTTGACTCCAAGCTTTCACTTCTTGATCCTTCAAATGTTGAATCTCTTGAATCTGCAGCAGTCGGGATCCTCCTTTTCTTCAAATTGATGTCTCCTGCTCTGATACCACTGTTGGAGAATGTTAATCTCCAAAAGAACAACTTACTCTTGTGATTAGAGCACCTCTATACCAAGAGTAAGTCAAACACTCCACTAATTTAGAGGATCAATTGCTAACTTATCAGAAATTAACAAATCTGTGAAGTAGATGATACACAGAAAAGTCTGCTGCATTGTTCATTCACATTGACCTATCAAATCTGTAAAGTTTTTGATGAAACTTTGTACGAATCATCTCCTAGAGATTGCGCAACTATTCCAAGTTGAATTACTCCAAAAGATTAAGTATAACTTGAGAAATTGATTTCACAAGTTACCTATGTCAGAAACTGTTATCCAAAACAGTCGACTTTACACCTGTAACTTTAAAGACTTGGTTCTCCTTGAATAGAACCCGTTTTACAAAATACTTCTAGACATGAGTAGCTTATCTTCCAACTTAAAGATTAAGCCCTCACTCATGCAAAACTTTAAACTGTGCTAGGAGAAATGATCAAAACATTGACTTCGAAATCTGCGCCTGTTTTAGGAACCAGTGAATACATTTCACATATGAATGTTCCTACACTCAATTCACTCAGCCTGATTACAATTGGAAGCTGAAACTTTGCACAGAGGTCAAGCAACTCTCAACTTAGACTTGTACAAAAGCATTTCACAATTGATCTACTGTAGAAGGAGAACACGCAGAAACATCGGGCGCAAAAATTTTCATTTACTCAGAGAAATTACAACTGAGTGATGAGAGCTAACACAACTAACTTTTCCTCTATCATATGACTTCTATCTCCCTCATTCTTGACTTCTAACTAATGTCACATATGCTCTCATACATGCCCCGACTTTTCTCAAGGTATTTATAGATAATTTGTACATAATTCTTACTGAACAAAAGATCTAAGTCATCTATGACTATGCTAATGTACATATGTGTACACTTCTCTTGTCTTCTGATTGTAATCTTCTTCCACACTTTAGGAATTGATTCTTCCTTCATCATTTGATCTTCCAAGCCTTCAATTGGTGATTGATATACACCAACATATTCTTATGATACTTCTTACATAACTCAGAAGAATTATGCTTACATGGTCAAAGATGATGAAGAACCTCAGAACTATGATGAAGAAAAAGGTAAGAAGCAATGGGAAGAAGAAATGAAGGAAGAATTCAATGCACTAGAGGAGAACAAGACATGGGAACTTGTTCCTAAACCAAATGGTAAGAAAGTAATTGGAAATAAATGGGTTTATAAAGTGAAGAAGCTTGCAGATGGAAGTATAGCCAGATACAAAGCTAGACTGGTGGTGAAAGGCTATGCCCAAACCTATGGCATAGATTATGATGACACATTCAATCCTATAGCTAAGATGTCAACTATAAGGACAATCATTGCTATTGCAGCTTCAAAAGGATGGACCCTAAGTCAATTGGATATAAAGAATGCATTCTTGAATGGATACATATCAGATGAGGTATACATGGAACAACCTCAAGGGTTTATAGATTCCAGGTATCCAAATTTTGTTTGCAGGCTGAGAAGAGCACTCTATGGATTGAAGCAAGCTCCAAGAGCATGGAACTATAGACTGGTGAAGTATCTCAATGATCTTGGATATTAAAGTTCAAAAGCAGATCCAAGTCTACTTATCAAAAGAGCAAAGGAAGGTACAATCTACATTTGTATTTATGTAGATGACATTATAATCACAGGTACTTGAGATGAAGGAATCAAGGAGGTAAAGAGATTACTTGAGAAAGAGTTCAAGATCAGTGACTTGTTGGTGCATGACAATCATCAATTGAAGGATTATGGAGAAATGAAGTCAAGAAGTCAAGAAGAGAACAAATTCAGATGGTTGAAGGAAGGGCATATTCAGAAAATCCAAAGACATGTACACATATGTACATTAGCTGACTTATATCCTTGTTTAAGTCATACACTTGTATATATTCATCTATAAATATGTTTGAAAATGTCGGGCAAGTAGAGCAGAAGAGATTTTGAGAATAGGGAGAGAGAAATTAGTGTCATTAGACACATGAAGAGTGAGTGAATTGTCCATCCTCACTTAGATGTAAATTTTCTGAGAAATTGAAAAATTTTGCGCCCGATATTTTGCTGTCTGCTCCCTCTGTGTTTAATCTTTTGAGAAATCCTTTTGCACGTATCTAAGTCCATAGCTAATCTATCTATGGCTAGAATTTGAGAGGTTAATTGTAATCAGGCTGTGAGAATTTTGATTAGGAACATTCATATGTAAGAATGTTCTAATAGTCGAGAAATCTGGCGCACATTTCATCTTCAATGAAATGATCATTGCTCAATCTACAGTGTAAAGTTTTACACAAATGAGGGCTTAAAATCTAAGTTGGAAGGTAAGCTATCTATGGCTAAAAGATCTTGATCAAACGGGATTTACTTTGGGAGAACCAATGCTAAGAAGTTGCAGGTGTCAAAGTCGCCATTGCAGAGAAGCACTTTCAGACATAGGTAAAGTGTTTCACACATTTCTCAGTGTGTACTTAATCTTTTTGAGAGATTTAACTTGGCAAAGTTGCGCAACCTTAAGGCGAAGTGTTGTGCAAAGTTTTATCAAAAACTTTACAGGATTGATTAGTCAATGAGTGACTAATCTGCAGCAGACTTTTCTGAAGAAACTGAAATTTTCAGAATAATCAATTTTCTGATAATTTGGTGAAGATTCTCTAAATTAGGTGGAGTCTAAAGTTGATCTTGATATAGAGGTGATCTAAATTCAAGGTTAACTTGTTCTTTTGGAGATTAACACTCTCCATCAGTGGTATCAGAGCAGGTTGTGTCAAAATTGAAGTGAAGAAGACTCTGACTATTGCAGAAATACAAAACTTTACATTTTGAAGGTGCAGAAGGGTAAAGGTTGAAGAAAGATCAAAGGAAGACATACAAAGAGCATCAAAAGGATCAGAAGGAGCAACATTCGAAGTAAAGGTACATTTATTATCTGTAAAGGTTAAAGATTTGAAGCTACAGGTGAAGAAAAGATGGGAGATAGTCTCCAAATTGAAAAATTGGATAGAGAGAACTATCCTGCATGGTCTATGAGGATGGAAGCTCACCTTATGAGCAAAGATCTGATAGGATACATCACAGGAGATGAAGAAAAGCCAGAATTCAGAGATCCTAGTGTTCCAACTAGGGAGGAGCTTGCAGATTTGAAGAATTGGATGAAGAAGGATGCTCAAGCAAGAAGCATCATCTACATGGCAGTCAATGACTATTTGCTTCCTCACATTAGAGGACTTGAGAGTGCTTGTGACATTTGGAATGCTTTGGAAGAACATTTCCAAAATACAACCAAGTCAAGGAAGGCTTCACTATGGGCAGAGTTTACAACCTTCAAGAAGAAGGCCTCACAATCAATCTCTGATTATGTGACAAAGATGAAGGACATTGCAGATTCTTTAGGTGCAGTTGATGAAGACATTGAAGAAGACAAATTGGTAAGACAAATACTCACAGGGCTAAGAGGAGATGAGAAGTGGAAGCCTTTCATTTTATCTACAGAACTTTCATTAGATCACTTTACTCCTGATTTGAATCAATTGTTAGGACATATGCTAACTTTTGAGAATGATATCAAAGGAGATGTTGATAAGAGTGCAGGTCATGCAATGTATTCTAAAGACAAGAAGAAAGCCAACAAAGGAAAGCAACAATCAGGTGAAGAAGAAGGTACATCAAACCAAGCAAACTTCATAAGAGGAAGAGGAAATGGCAGAAGTAGAGGAAGAGGCAGAAACAACAAAGATAATGCAAGAGCTTGTTGGATATGTGGTAAGACCAATCATCTATCTCATGATTGTTGGCACAATAATCAAAACAATGGTAATTATCAGAACTTTAATCAAAGAGCAAGAGGTGGTAGATTTCAGAGAGGAAATTTCAGAGGTAGAGGTGGTAGGAATTCTTTTGGAAGAGGTGGTGGAAGAAACTTCCAAAATCAATCCTATAATAACACCTACTACAACTATGCATCAGATCAAAAGGAGGATTCGACTCTCATTATGAATACATGTGAAACCTCACATGAGGACATGAGAGTGTTCTATATTGATTCAGGATGTAGTAATCACTTAAGTGGAAATATTGCTTTGATGACTGACCTAGATCATAATGCAATTAATCATACAGTGCAGACAGGTGACAATACAAAGCATAAGGTAAAGTCAATTGGTTCAGTCAAAGCTAAGGATGGGAGCACTCTTCTGAGTAAGGTACTTTATGTTCCCACAATTCCAAAGAATTTGATCAGTGTAGGTCAAATTGTGGAAAAAGGATATGAGGTAAGGTTCACAAATGATGGAGTTTATGTGGAAGACCCTAGTCAAGGGTATAAACAAGTTATTGCAGGAAAGAAAGAAGGAAGGCTTTTCACATTGAAGGTACAAGGAAATGTTGGACATGCTATGTTCACATATGGAGAGCAGAAGGTGTCAGAATTGGATCTTTGGCACAAAAGACTTGGACACTTTAATGAAAGAGGTATCAAAGAAATGATTAACAATGATTCAGTGCTTGGAATGCCCAACATTGCACGTCAACACATGACATACAGATGTGAGGCATGTCAATTAGGTAAGGCTCATAAGCAATCCTATTCCAAGCATGGATTTATGTATTCAGCAAGACTTGAATTGGTGCATACAGATGTGTGGGGTCCTTCAAAGGACTTTAGTATAAATGGTTCAAGATATTATGTCATATATGTTGATGATGCTACCAGGTGGATCACAATTTATGTGATTAAGGAAAAGTCAGAAGTGTTTAATACATTTAAACACTATCATGCATATGCAGAAAGGATTACAGGTCAAAAATTGAGGAGACTAAGGTCAGATGGAGGGGGAGAGTATTTTTCAAATGAGTTCAATGATTATTTGTGGAATGCAGGTATAAAGAGAGAAGTCACTTGCAGGTACTCTCCTCAACAAAATGGGGTAGCAGAAAGAAGAAATAGGACTCTTGTTGAGTTTGCAAGGTCCATGATGAAAGAGAAGAATTGCCCAAATTATTTGTGGGCTGAGGCTGTTAATACAGCTACATATTTGGTTAATAGATTGCCTTGTAAAGCTTTGCAGGGTATGACACCATATGAAGCTTGGTGGGGTAAGAAACCTACCTTGGATCATTGCAGAATATTTGGATGCTTGGCATATGCATATGTGCCATCTCAATTGAGGCATAAGTTGGAGCCTAAGGCAGAGAAGTATGTATTCATTGGTTATGATGATAAGCAAATGGGATACAGGTTGTGGAGTCCATCCACAAAGCAATTTATTGTATCCAAGGATGTTACATTTGATGAGCAAGGTACTTGGTATGCAGGTAAATATAATGTACATGCAGATGATGAAGAAGTGGTGGATCAAAGGAAAGGTAAAGCAAAGATTCAGTTACTTGATGAAAGTGAGAGTAATGAAGTGCAGGTTGAAGTTGAAGAGAGGCCAAGGTTTGATCCAGAATGTGATGAACCAGAAACTTCAAGAAGTGCAGAAGTTAGGAGGTCATCTAGGCACAAATGGCAACCTACAAGGTATAGCTATGACACTTCATTCTTAACTACTAAAGATTATGCTTATTTGGTAAAAGCAGATGAAGACCCTTCTACATATGAAGAAGCCAAAGGGAAGAAGAATTGGGAAGATGCTATGCAAGAGGAGTATGATGCATTGATAGAAAATCAAACATGGGATTTGGTTCCTAAACCTAATAGCCAGAAAATCATTGGTTGTAAGTGGGTTTACAAGACTAAAAGATTTGCAGATGGAAGTGTGTCTAGGTACAAAGCTAGACTTGTTGTGAAAGGGTATGCACAGACATATGGAGTGGACTATGATGAGACTTATAGTCCTGTGGCAAAGATGACAACCATCAGGACACTCATTGCAATTGCTGCTTGTAAGGGTTGGAAGTTGTCTCAACTAGATGTTAAAAATGCTTTCTTGAATGGTTACATTTCAGATGAAGTCTACATGGAGCAACCAGATGGGTTCAAAGATCAAGTGAGTCCAAATTATGTGTGTAAGCTCAAGAGAGCTTTGTATGGGTTGAAACAAGCCCCAAGGGCTTGGAATTATAGGCTTGTGAAATTCTTGAATGATCTTGGATTTCAAGCATCAAAGGCAGATAGTAGCTTGCTAGTCAAAGCAAGTGAAGATGGGTTCATTTATGTGTGTATTTATGTTGATGACATAATACTTACAGGAACAGATGATAAGGGGATACAAATGATCAAGAAGCAGATGGAGAAAGAGTTGAAAATCAGTGATTTGGGGAACCTATCATTCTTCTTGGGAATGGAGATCTCTTATACTCAACATGGAGTATATGTGACCCAAGAAAGGTATCTTAAAAATTTGCTAACCAAATTTAAAATGGAAGATTGCAGGGTTGCACCTACACCTTTGGAAGTGAACCATAAATTGTCTAGGTTTGGAGGAGAAGAGTTCAGAGATATGAAACTCTATCAAAGTTTGGTTGGTAGCTTGATTTATGCTACATTGACAAGGCCTGACTTGTCATATGCAGTTGGTGTGCTTTCACAATTCATGCATTGTCCTAGAAAGGAACATTGGATTGCAGGACAAAGAGTACTTAGGTACATCAAGGGTACACTCAAAGAAGGGTTGTACTATGGGTTTACTTCAGATACAAGAATCAAGATATATAGTGATGCAGATTGGGCAGGTAATATGGATGATAGAAGATCAACACATGGATACTTGTGCTATGTAGGAGACAAATTGATTTCATGGTGTTCCAAGAAGCAACATACAGTTGCTTTGTCATCTACAGAGGCAGAATATAAAGGTATGGTGGAAGCTGCAAAAGAGGTAATATGGCTAAAGACACTTTTGAAAGTTTTTGATGTGATTCAGAGTACTCCTATTATTTGTGGAGAGAATATGAGTTCATTATACTTGGCAGCTAATCCTGTATTTCATGCTAGAACTAAGCATATTGAAATACAGTATCATTTTCTGAGAGAGAAGGTCATTGAGAAGGAGATTGAAGTCATACACACTCCCACAAAAGATCAAGTTGCAGATATGATGACTAAAAGTCTAGATGGACCAAAACTACAAAGATTCAAGGATATGGCTGGAGTAAAGAAGATAGAGAAGAACCTCAATTAATGATTGAGGGGGAGCTGTTGGTGCATGACAATCATCAATTGAAGGATTATGGAGAAATGAAGTCAAGAAGTCAAGAAGAGAACAAATTCAGATGGTTGAAGGAAGGGCATATTCAGAAAATCCAAAGACATGTACACATATGTACATTAGCTGACTTATATCCTTGTTTAAGTCATACACTTGTATATATTCATCTATAAATATGTTTGAAAATGTCGGGCAAGTAGAGCAGAAGAGATTTTGAGAATAGGGAGAGAGAAATTAGTGTCATTAGACACATGAAGAGTGAGTGAATTGTCCATCCTCACTTAGATGTAAATTTTCTGAGAAATCGAAAAATTTTGCGCCCGATATTTTGCTGTCTGCTCCCTCTGTGTTTAATCTTTTGAGAAATCCTTTTGCACGTATCTAAGTCCATAGCTAATCTATCTATGGCTAGAATTTGAGAGGTTAATTGTAATCAGGCTGTGAGAATTTTGATTAGGAACATTCATATGTAAGAATGTTCTAACAGTCGAGAAATCTGGCGCACATTTCATCTTCAATGAAATGATCATTGCTCAATCTACAGTGTAAAGTTTTACACAAATGAGGGCTTAAAATCTAAGTTGGAAGGTAAGCTATCTATGGCTAAAAGATCTTGATCAAACGGGATTTACTTTGGGAGAACCAGTGCTAAGAAGTTGCAGGTGTCAAAGTCGCCATTGTAGAGAAGCACTTTCAGACATAGGTAAAGTGTTTCACACATTTCTCAGTGTGTACTTAATCTTTTTGAGAGATTTAACTTGGCAAAGTTGCACAACCTTAAGGCAAAGTGTTGTGCAAAGTTTTATCAAAAACTTTACAGGATTGATTAGTCAATGAGTGACTAATCTGCAGCAGACTTTTCTGAAGAAACTGAAATTTTCAGAATAATCAATTTTCTGATAATTTGGTGAAGATTCTCTAAATTAGGTGGAGTCTAAAGTTGATCTTGATATAGAGGTGATCTAAATTCAAGGTTAACTTGTTCTTTTGGAGATTAACACTCTCCATCATGACTTAGAAAAGTTGTCATACTTTCTTGGAATGGAAGTCACTTATACAGATCATGGCATATATGTATCACAAGAAAGGTATCTTCTGAATCTATTGAAGAAGTTTGATATGGAAAATTGCAGAGAAGCTTCAACTCCACTTGAAGTTAATCACAAGCTCAGTAAATATGATGGTGCAGAATACAAAGATATGAGGAAGTATCAATCTCTTGTGGGTAGTTTGATTTATGCTACACTAACAAGACCTGATCTTAGTTATGCAGTGGGATTTTTGTCACAATTCATGCATTGTCCAAAGGACCCACATTGGATTGCAGGTCAAAGAGTTCTCAGATATATCAAAGGAACTATAAAGGAAGGATTCTATTATCCTTTTACTTCATATTTGAAGTTGAGAGCCTATAGTGACTTAGACTGGGCAGGTAATCAAGATGACAGAAGATCAACTCATGGTTACATGATATACATTGGTGATAAGCCTGTAAGTTGGTGTTCAAAGAAACAACACACAGTAGCATTATCATCAACTGAAGCTAAATAAAAAGGACTTGTGGAAGCAGCTAAGGAGGTCATATGGATGCAGACATTGTTCAAAAGCTTGGGCATTGATCAAGGCACACCTACAATACATGAAGATAATATGAGTTCACTTTATCTTGCAAGCAGATCCAGTTTTTCATGCAAGGACAAAGCACATAGAGATACAGTATCATTTTCTCAGAGAAAAGGTAATGGAGAAGGAGATTGAAGTGGAGTACATTTCTACTAAAGATCAGTTAGCAGACATAATGACAAAGAGCTTGGATGGTGTGAAGACCAGCAGATTCAAAAGCATGGCAGGAGTAAAAGAAAAGAAGAAGATATGAAGGAACAGAGAATGTCAATTAGTGATTGAGGGGGAGTTGTTGGAGAAACAATCACTAATTGGACATATATTTGAAGGTCAAAGCTTTAGAAGAAAACTGCATGCCTATGTGAAGGGACAAATTTACAAGTGTATTATATTTTAAGTTAGTTCACTTTAGTCGTAGAAGTTTTTTAAAAAGTCACGAGAATAAGAAAATCTATATAAGTTAGTTAGTATCAACTGACGCGAATAGGAAGACAATGAGAAAGTGAGTTAGTACTCATTTTGTATGACTGAGTATAGTTGGGCTTCCTTGAGTGAGAAAGCACTTGTAAGCTTCTGAGTTTTCATAGCTATGACAAGAACTATTTAAAGTTCTGTGTATAAGTCTTCTTTCTCCATCTCCAGTGTTTGTCTTCTGTGTAATGTTTTGAAGAATTGAAGTTTTTCAAGTAGGTCGATGCCTAGCATCGAATGTATGTTGAAAGGTTGAGTTTTATGCGGGAAGTCGATGCCTGGCATCGAATCTTGGCTGATAAGTCATTGTTTTATTCTCTGAGTTCTAATTCCTGCTAAATCTTCTTTAAAAGATGATTTTTGTGGAGCAACTCTATGCCTGGCATCGAGTTTCAGCATAAAATCGATGCCTGGCATCGAGTTTCAGCATAAAATCGATGCCTGGCATCAACTTCTAGCATAAAAGTGCTTCATTCATATCTTTGGTTACACGCGCCTATTTTTGGAATCAAAAAGTGGCTGAAAAAGCTGAAAGTCGATGCCTTGCATTGACTTTTGGTTGCAAGTCGATGCTAGGCATCGAATTTTCATTTTTTGGACAGCCAGAATTACTAAAACATGGAAAAATTCCATTTTTGGAAGTCATACAAGGTCATCGTGTGAGGCTTATCTTGAGTTCTAGAGATCCGTTTCAAGGATATGATGGCTTGTTGGAAAGCTCTACTCTTCTACTTTCATCCGTCAAAATATCTTGGAAAAATAATATTTTAGCTAAGAGAAATTAGCAAAATACTGAAGGTATGTCATTTCAATGAAAATTTTGGATAAACTGTGAAGAAGAAGATTCTATAGAAAGTCTGTTGCACATAATTGTCTCATTGACTTATCAAATGTGTAAAGTTTTTTACAAAACTTTGCACAAGGTGTCACCTGTAGTTTGTGCATCTCCTCCAAGTTAAATCATTCCAAAAGACTTAGTAGATCTTGATAAATGGACTTAACAAGTCAGCTATGTCTAAAACTGTTCTTCTGAGAAGTTGATTCAGACACATGTAACTTCTAACAGTTGGTTCTGTCAATCTAGAACCCATTAGTGACTAGGAATTTCTATAGAAGCAAAGTTCTCACTTTAGACTATCATTTCTCAAAGTTTGGAGTGGCAATGAGTTAATGATGACCATAGAGGTGTTCTAGTGTCACATTAATTCATTTCTTGTGGTGTTTCATACATCAACACATTCCACATCAGCAATATCATGTTCTTCCTCCTAAGTGAGGCTTCAAGATTCGTCCAAAAGCTCATGGGAAAACCAAGAGGCTAGCATGGTCTACTCTTTGTAGTGCCTCTAGGGCGAGGATGAAAAATCATCTATGTCTTTATATTTAAGTTGGGTTGTATATTATATCTCTTCTCTAAAGCTCTTTGTGTACAAGGTGCATCTGAAGAAGTCAACAACAAGGCAATCTAAGTGGAGTTTGTGTAATCCACACTCTATTCCTGTATTTGAAGTCTAAACCATAATATAATCTCTTTCTTCATCTCTGGTCTACTTCTCTATGTAAGGTTGAATGAGTTTTTTTTTTTGAAGAGTGTAAACCAAAGTACATCCGTAAGACAATGTGGCTACAAATCAGTTTATTTAAGAAGATTTTAGTCTTGATTCTTGATTCTTAAGGCACAATTGCTTCTAGCAAACCTTAGTTTCTTCACGATCAAAATCCACTAGATCTTGTTGAGTACAAAAGAACCACAGAAAATAGTATTGGCTATGTACAATTGAAGACTGAACTATAAATTTTGGCACACATGACGGGACCCAAGGATTGGTGATTCTGATCACTTAGAAGTGCTTAACCCATCTATGCGCAAAACCCGCTTGCATCATACTCCTTTTAGCACCTAGTGTAGTCATCAACCACAATATTATTTTCCATAACAAGTCCAAAGAGAAAGAACAACCCACAATAGAATCAGAAATGGAACAAGGTGACTTAGCATCACTCTTCTCTCATATTAATATTAACTTCTCCATATTTAAGGGAGCCTTGATGGAAAACATCAACAATGACGTTAGGTGTTTTCTCACTTTTTGCATGAGCCATGGCTTGGAATGGTGCATTAACATGTTCATGGATTTATTTTCAACAACCTTGGATGGACTACCAGATAAGTGGTTCAGTTAGTTCGAAGAAGACCACTTAAAAACTTGGTAGACGATGAAACATGATCTCTCTTTTGCTTTCAGATCAGGGAACTTGATTGAGAAAGTTTTTGAAGAGCTTAAGAACTTGCACGCAAGAAAGGTTGACTTATTTCCAAAGATAATGACGAGAACTAAGGCTTTGGTGTCCAAGTTGCCATCTGCTCTCAGTGACTTCTTCATCAAAAAGTGGCTTTAGAATGCACTTCCTCTCAACACAAGGCATAAACTTTGTGAGTTATTGGTAGCAAGTTCCCCACTAGAAGCCTTTGAGATCTCTCTGCTAAGAGTGCACATGAAAGCTAAGTGGGTGGTGCAAGAAGAGTATGGGGAAATGGAAAACAAGGGTACTAACTCACAATAGAGGAATAGTTCCAGTGAAGCAGTTCATCTAGAGCAACCAACTCTGATGCACTAGTAGAAACAGGAGGAGCCAAGCAGTAGCAAGGGATCTTGTACAGAGCAATAACCTCCCAAAGAAAAAAGGGAGCCATAGAAGGTCCTTGATCTAGAAGTTTGAAAGCCAGAAGTCCCTATCTCTAAACATTTTGCAAACACATGGAAGGAGCAAGAGGAAGATAAAAGTTAGGAGAGAACAATCAAAGATGCCTTCTGAATCACCCAACAAGAAATGGAGGATGTGGCTCCAAAGTTAACACTAAGTGTGCCTATGACTCATTTTTCGGTGAGCCAAATCTTGAAGAATACATACCAATAGGTGAGTTTGTATGACTTGTTGTGTATGGATGCTTGGTTCAAGACTGAGATGTTGCATTGTAGCTTCACTAGAAGCACCGATATCTATGGGTAGTATTCTCACTAATTTTTGTATAACATAGGCCCCTTTGACTGGCTATTACAATTTGATGCATGAGTCAACGATGTAGAAGCTAGGAATCTGAACATTTTGAGAGGCACAGTTCATGATAACTATGGAAGACCAAAGTCAGGCAAGCCTATCGGGATCGTTAATGGTATTGACATTACAGGGGGTCTGAGTTCATCTTAGAATTCATGGTGTTATGACTTCCTCTTGCATCTAGAGGATCTCCCTTGCATTTGGGATGGCCTTGGATCAGACACACAAAGGTCATCCACAAATAGGGGCATAACTTTATGTGGGTACAAAAATGGGACATGTTGAAGCAATTGCAGATGAATCTAGCCCGAATCACACTAAAATTGCCACTACTACTTCGTTAATTGAGCTAGATGATGAAGAGGTAGACCCTTGAGGATTGGATGGCCTATTTGAAGAAGTTGGCATGTCAAGGATGGTATATATAGAATCTCTTCCATGTTATACTGTAATCTACAAAAAGATCTTGGAGAGTGAAAATAGATATTCTAGCATATAATATCAGAGGAAAGAGGCATCCTAGCAAGGAAGAGGAAGGATTCTGGTGCAAGAGGAGCAAACGTCAATATAGCTCAAGAGGTGGCAATGAGGCAACTACTCATGGAAGAGAATCCTCTTGGTTGGTCACATAATCAAGGCTAGGAGAACAAAAGCAAAGAAAGCAATGGGAAGTTGAGAGAATTAACCAAAGGAAAGGAAGTTGTGCATGATGGAAGCTCACATTTCGAGCCACTCAACCCAGAGGAAGACTACACAGGACTCAAAAAGAAAGTTTTGACAATGAACTCGCTGCAAAGAAAACCTCTTGGTGTGTAGAAATTAATTACTATGGGTAAGAACTATAGAAACATACTTGGATGGGGATATGAAAAGTTGGATTTACTGAGTGAAGGAGCATCTTGCATAGCTATGCTAAAGGATGATCCTTTACCTCTCATGAATGTATCTAGGCTCAAATTGTATCACACTTAGATGGGCATCAACATCACTTTGTGTATAGCCCCTTTTAATTTGCCTTGATATTTTGTAAAACACTTATGTCTGATGCGGAATGAATCCATTTCAATCTCCCTTCTTCGGATCCTTGGGTGTAGATAGGACTCTCCTCTCAGAATTCCTTTTTTTATCAATGAAATTTATTTTGTCTGCTCCAAGGTGGAATGACCTTTGGTGGTGGGCACTGTACAACTTATAATATTTGTGGAGCTAAGGCATTTGAAATTTGGCAAAGATTTGAAGTTATGGTTTAGTTTGGATGTTCTTCAGTCCAATCTCTAGAAATTTTGATACCCCTAAGCCATCTTGGTGACCAAGCAGTCTAGAGTCCCATGATACTTATCAATTTTGGGGGCTCAACATTTTGGCTCCTTGTTTTATCGATAATCATGTCCTTTTCAATCATATGTTCCTCTTTTGGAGTGTCAATAATCCCAATTCACTGGTGACATCCATCACAATAATTGCATGCATCCTTCATTTCGTTAACTTTCACTCTTTGCCTACCACACCTTTGTCACGAGGAAGGAGATAAGGAAGAGAGATTACATACACACATTCTCACAATCAAAGAGAAGCACACACTCAGATTGAGGCAAGGAAGAATGATCTTCTTCTTCTTCTTCTTCTTCTATTACATAAAAAGAATGTACAAGAATGACCTAAAAACAAGAATACAACTACCACAATATATAAAGACTAGTACATAAGGAAAAACGTAATGTCCGTGAATGAGTGAGTTGGCAAGAAAAAAATGTGCCATCATTCTAGATAGATAAATCTAATAAAGCTCAATGAAGTGTCCCTGACATATACCGGCATGACCACTATACATGTCAGAGAAATGAAAAAGTGATATGGGTCATCCTAGATCATCACATTTTGGATATCTCAACACTCCCCCTCAAGCTCAACGCCATGTCCTATAGTCCAAGCATCTTCCGAAACTTTTTTAGCTTCTCTACTCCAACTGCTTTAGTGAAATATCAGCAACTTGCTTATTTGTTCTCACATAAACAAGATCAATACCTGCTAATACCTTCTCTCGGATGAAATGATAATGTACCTCAATATGCTTTGGTTTAGCAGGGAAAACAGGATTATGTGCTAACTATATGCTGCTATGATTATCACAATAGATGGTGATAGGCTTTTGCACTTCAACACCTAAATCTACAAGTAATAACTCCAACCATGATGCCTCACATACTGCCATTGCAGCACCTCTATACTCAGCCTCTGTACTCGACAAAGCAACAATGGGTTGCTTCTTGCTGCTCCATGTAATAGTTGCACCACCAAGTGAGAATAGAAAGCCACTAGTAGATCTTCTATCTAGAGTACTACCAGCCCAGTCTGCATCGATGTATCCATGAACCTGCAAATCTATGCTAGCTTCATAAAACAATGCATAATCCAAAGTAGCACTCACATAATGTAGAGTGCATCTCAGAGCATCCAAATGCGGCTTCGTGGGAACCTGCATAGATTGACGTTCAAGTCCAACAGTGTAGCTTAGATCAATCCTCATAATTGTGAGATATATCAAACTTCCCACAATTTTCCTATACATAGTAGCATTTCCAAATGCTTCACCTAATGTAGTATCTAGCTTCAAATTTTGATCTAATGGCATAGAAATCAGTGTTGGCAGTAGCCTTGGTACACCAGGACGTACAAGACATGAAAGTCAAAGAAGGGAGTCAGAGCGAAGGGACAGCACAAGCAAACAAGGCAGTCAAAGAAGATCTGGCAAGTAGGCCAATATTTTTTCAAGACACTAATGCAAATCAAAGAGATGGACATGCAGGGAGGAAGAGCAAGTAGGGAGCTCAAAGATATGTATGGCAGATCACTAGAAGAAATCCCTACAACAACAGTGATTTTTATCACTAACAATCATTGTAAATATCATTTCACCTTTTTGTAGCTCCATTTTGTGCAAGCCAAGGAGTCCTTGAGCTTGAGGAGCCTTAGAAGTAGTTGCGTACCAATTTTCGTATTTTTTAGATCTCGTTTGAGCCCCCAAATAAGCCCTGGAACCTAATTTTTAACTAGGCCGGACACTAGGTCTGGACAGGGCCAAAACCTAGTCAAAAACTATAAAAAGAGCTAGAGAGCTCATTTTTGGGGTTAGATTGTAATTGAAACGAACTTGTAAGAGCACTTTGAAAGTAATCCAAACGCTCCATTGATTCTCACTCTTTGTCTTGCCGTGTGTGCGCGTGTGTGTGTATGTGTGTGCATGCTAGTGTGCTTCTCACTCACGCACTTGTGCCGCCACTTGCTCGAGGTCTTCATACCATCCTCACGTCTTCCCGGATTGACATTAAAGGAGGTGCTACTCATCATTGAGCTACACCAAATTTTGGCGCCGTTGCCGGGGATCGAGCTTTGAGGACGAGCGTGTGATGGTAAGACGTAGAGTTGACGCGTTGGAGTTGTAGGTATTTTCTTCACGCTCATCGAATTTCTTTTACTTTCTTCACTATCATCATCACCATCATCATCATCACCATCTCCCACCTCCATCTCCATCATCGCGAAAATTTCAGTTTTTTGACTATATCCCCATCTCCACCTCATTTCCCTCATTTCACTTGTGAGAGAGAGCGAGAGAGCGAATTTGCATGTGCTATTTTTGCATGTTTTGTGAGCATTCTGCAGGTACAGGCCGCATCATCATCCCCAGCACCCTGCGCAGGTACGGAAATTTGAGTAACTGTCTGTGTGTCGCCGAGCTCTGTCAATCGCGACCGACAGAAAAATTGCTCTAATTGCTAAACAAAGTGCATATCCATGACCTACAGGCCTAGAGCTTCCCAAAAATGTGTTTAGTTTTTTGAAATTCCACAGATTTCTGTCAATCGCGATCGCTCTGTCAATCGCGACCGACAAACCACGACGGACAGACCTGTCAATCGCGACCGACAGGGTCAACGACCGATTGACCACGACCGACTGACCATACGTGTGACACGTGTCAATCGCGATCGAGTCATCAATCGCGACCGACTCATCAATCGCGACCGACACAGTCAACGACTGTTTGACCACGACGGACAGACCACGACGGCTCTGTCAATCGCGACCGGCACAGTCAACGACTGTTTGACCACGATCGACAGACCCTCGCGACCGACCTGTCAATCGCGATCGACTCATCAATCGCGACCGACAGAGTCAACGACGGTTTGACCACGATTGATTGACTTTTCGGCCACGTGTCAATCGCGACTGACCAGTCAATCGCGACTGACAGCCACGACGGACCTGTCAATCGCGATCGACACGTCGATCGCGACTGACCTGTCAATCGCGACCGACAGACTTTGCGAACGCGTTAGAAGGGCAAATTAGGTCAAATTTTCAAGGCAAAATCATTGGTCTAAATTTTGATTGAGTGTGGGACAAACACTAGGGTGTAGTATTGCATCGCGAGGCCGTGCCACAAGCTACTCGAGTATTCCTGTTTGACTGTTAGCTTGTATTGAATCCTGATTTAACTCCCTAAACCCTGAACAGTCATAACTTTTTCATACGAAATCCAATTTTTGAGCTCTTGAGCTTGTTGGAAAGCTCGTGGCATATACTACACGCCCTCAACTGTTTTTTATAAAGATAATGCGTTGATTTTCAGAGAGGGTATTTTGAAGTTGACCATACCCACGGGGAGCAAGTCAGGGGTCTTTAGAATTATTTTCCTAAAAAGTCAGAATGCACATGTGTGTTTATGTTACATGATTGAAAGTGGTTGGTTGTGTCCTTTGAATCTAAGCATTGAGCTAACCGTGGGACTTTTATAGGTTCATTGAGAGCAACTGAGAGCGTACAAGCAAGGGTTCTTTGCAAGCTTGAGAACCGGGTTCTTGAGCACCATAAAGCAAGGGATCAACAAGTAAGGTTGGAATATTCTCAACTCCCTCTGTCATTTCCTAGCTCAAGCTAAGAACGAGTAGAAGTAGGAGTAAGTCAGGGCTACGATAGGCCACTATCAAGTTGAAGACTACCTAAAAACTCAAGTTCAAGCTAAAAACTTAATCTCTGTACTGTCGACAACATAAGGGAAAGAACCTAACGTGGAGCGATCAATCTGAAAGCACGAAGAACATTCAAGTATTCCTGACGACGTGATATCAGACAAGACCATAAACACAATAATTAACTAAAAAAGAACCAAGTGACTGGTACCAATTAATCGGCAACGAGGTTGTACTCTGGGCAAAAATTGGACTAATCAGTTAGGCATATGAACCTTAGATCAGGACGACACCTAGTAAGAGAGAGACAAAGCCTGAGATCTTCAGAGGCTAGTGTCAATCACACTACAAGGTCTTGGGCCCAGCAGTTGAGCCACCACTCATACTACCCTAGCTCTGAGACCAGTGAGTCAGAAATGTCTCAAGCATGGACAGACCTACGGGAAGTTCAGGTGTGCCTTACTTGTACAGGGTAGAAGGCCCTTACAAAACACAGTTGGAATACCTTAGGACCAACCGATTAGGTGCTAGCATCTATGAGGACGGCCTAGGAAGATCTGTGGTCCAGATTAAAAACCCTGACCAATCCATAGGACTAGAGCACCCAGCTGTCAAGTTTGAAAATGGTGCATACCTGGACAAGGAAGGAACCATATATGTAGTCACTAGTCACCCTGATAGGACAGATGACTTCGGGAATGTAATCTCAGAAGCGGACTTAGGTGACCTGGAACAAGGGAACATGGGTGCGGAACCTAGAACCCCTCGAGGTAAATCAGTTCTCACTAGGATTATCACGCCTGAGTGGGTCCCCCAAGATAACAAGTGCATAGATTTGCTTCTCAATCGAGAAACGGACGAAGCCTTTTGGAGGTATAAACCGGATCACCCAATTGATATAGGAACAATCATGATCTATGAGTTTAAGGATCCGGATAGCCCAAGCAGAGTGACCTACTTAGATCATGCTTCAGAACGGATCTTTGTGGTGACAGAAAATGATAGGCATGCCTACACTTGGAAGGGTGAATTCATTTTCCCCCAACCAAGATCAAATGTATCCTATGGTCACCCTGGAGCTGGAACTTCCCAAGCTCATGGTACGCAAAGAGACAGAAGTAGAGATAGACCGGAAGTAAGCTTTGCCAACCCAGTGGGCAGAGAAAGAACGAGAACAGAGACGAATAGGGTAGAACCTGAGATGCATAGAGCCCACAGGAACCAAAGAAATGTAGATGGATTCCCTCTGCCGAGGCCTAGAGAGCACACAAGAACTTTGAGACCCACCCAGCTAGTTAAGTCCATGAAGAATTACTTTGACGGCACAGGAGATCCCTATGATCATGTGGCAGAGTTCAAGCAAGTCTTGAGAGCTGAACAAGTGGAAGATCTGTTCACGCAGTACAATGCCTTCGGTCTAACCCTTAGGAACACGGCACTTACATGGTTTCAGCCATTAGATGAGCGTCAGTTCAGGAGCATAGACCAACTCCTAGAGGCATTCATTGTAGAGTTCTCTAAGAGCGGCATAAGACACAATACCTCCTCATTGATCCACAGCTTCAAACAGACCCCCCAAGAGACTGTCAGATTGGCCGGAAGAAGATTTAGACAATATCTGGAAAGGTGCCCTATTTCGGAGCTACCCACATCTGCTAAACAAGTAGCCTTATTCCTTGATGGATTGCTGAGTACGAAATTGAGATCCTATGTGTATCTGAAGGACCCTAGGACTATAGAAGAGTGTGTACGCATGTGCATTGACATTGAAGATAACCTAGGGGAAGAACTAGAGCTTTCCAAAATCTACAAAGATTCAGAAAGTGCATCTAGTCACTCTTCCACGCAGTCCACATCAATTGAGGAACTTGCCGAAAAAGTAGCTCAGAAATTAGGTGTAACTAGCAAACAAATCCCAAGGTTTGCCCCTGTGAAAAGATGCTATACGTGCGGTGGTGACCACATGGCGAATGTCTGCCCTATTATGGCTCAACCCCAAGTAAACCCTAGTAGCCAGTACTGCACCATAGAACGGAGATACACCAATCACACCGCACAAGATTGCCCATACAACAAGCAGGCAGTTAGGCAACCCTACCCGCAGCCCTACCAACAAGGCAGATACCAAAACCAAAATCCACCACCACAATATGCTAGACCCCAACAAACCTACCAACCACAATATCAGGCCCAACAGAGACCCCAACCGGTACTAGCTCAACAGCCCCCAAACCCCGCTAACGTGATTCCAGTAAAGTATGCTGTTGCAGAAGAAAACCTGAATAGGGCCATAGTACCAGTAACCCCATTGATCTCGGAAAGTGACCCAAGTAACCATAGCTTCGATTCTACACATGTCGATAGTCCCCAGGCTTACTACATGCAGTCTCCAGAACATGGTGAGTCTTACTATAGTGAGGAACCAAGTGAACCTAGTTGGGAGTCAGATTACACGAACGTCATGTATGCAAACCCCAACCCCAGGCCTCAACCTAGGCAAGTAAGACCTCCATTCCCAAGAGGACCGTGCTACAGATGCCAAGGAGATCATCTCATCCGTGATTGTCCCTTACCCTCACCTACACAACCCCAGTCAGTGACTATCCAAGGTTTTTGCCAAGATTGTGGAAAAGAGCATCTTTTACGAGATTGCCCAAAGAACCCCAATAATATGCCAAAAATCACTCCGATCAATGTGATTGGTTTGGTTGTAGATTCCTCAGGAAGCGTCACTTCCACTGCACCAGTGCAGGTAGTCACTAGAGCTCAGGCATTGCAGCAAAACCAAGAGACAAACCAGGATAAGAACTCAGAGGCTAGTGAAACCGAGAGCATAACAAAGAAAAGGACTAGAGCATGGAAAGATAGTCGGGAAAGAATGAAAAGACAATGGGCGAAAAAGATGAGTGAACTTGAGGAAAGCATAAGAGAAACCAAAGTTAGGATAACTGAAATCACCTCTCAAATCCCCTCTCACAATGCACCGCCGCCACCCCTACCATCTCCATCTGACCCACCACCTTCCCCACCACGTCATACGATTCCACCACCTCCTAGAGTAGGATCAGTCCTAGCAGATCCCACTCCTGAAGACCTAAACATGATGCTTAAAGCATATCAGGCCAGAATCCAAGAAGGGCCAAACGTCACGGATCATGACAAGTGCTATCCTAAAGCTGACCTAGAGATAGAAAGAACCAAACTGTGCGCGAAAATGGTCGCATTGGCTCAGACTATGTTTGAAGCCAGTCGCCTTTTCAATTACTCGGGCTCAGCCAAGACGCAATTACACTTGGATGGATTCCTAGAAAAGTTAGAGAGGATAATTGCAAGATCTGACAAGGAAGAAAAAAATCAGGAGAAAGAAAAAGCAAGTAAAAACCTGAGCCATCCCCCATCGGAAGTTTATGCAGCCACTTCCACTAAACCAGACAACTTCCCCTCCTTAGAAAGAATAGAAAGGCTAATTGCACAATCAGAAAAGGAACCTGTCCCTCAAAGAAAGGAAAGGGCGAGAGAACAGATAAGCAAGCCTCCTCAAGAAGCTTATCTCCCCCCCCAAAAGTCACAGGAGCCTCCCTCGAAAGCTTACGTACCTCCACAGGTAACCCACATTCCTTCCCAGAGAGTGTATGAGCCTGCTCGGAAGAGTAATAGAATAAGCAATCCTCCCCAAGAAGCTTGTGCTCCAGCCATTTATGAGAGCAAGGAGAGAGCCAACGGAAGAATAAGCCCTCCTTCCCAGGTTGCTTATGTGCCCAATTCTACGGAGCCGGACACTTCTTCTTCTATGAATCGGTTTGCACCAGACTTCCTACGAGAGATTCAAGAAGACAAATGGGAAAACGAAAGCGAGGTCGCCCCTCCTTTTGAACTTGTGGACGATGCACACGACCAATTCCCACAAGACATCCCATCCATCTACGGGGAACATGAGAGTACTCAATCTCACGAGAGATTGGACTTTGAATCTAATTCCATACAAGAGTTACCCCACTTCACAGGCCCATGGGAAGCAAAATCCACGTGTATGAGAGCACCCACAGTCATGGTAAGGAACGACGACTCAGTCATACCAAGGAACACGGAGGTAGTAACGAACACCAAGGTGCAGCGCAATCTCACTTTGAGAGAGCTGCCTGAGGATAGACCAAACGCGGGGAAATATGCAGCCAGTCGAGTAACTGAAGTTGCAAAACCTCATTCCCGGGTAGGATCCCATAGGACAGTGCCAGAAATTCCCTTGGATAAAATAGGAGATATGTGTGAAGGTGAAGAAGGGAACACCTATCTTCCCATTACCTATCAGGACTACACCACTAAGGCAATTTTGGACTCAGGTGCAGGAGTTGCAATTGCCACCACTTCCCTTTGGAAGCGTTGGGGCAAGCCGGCACTCAAGCCAACGAGAATGAAATTGCAAATGGCCGATGGTCACATAGAGAGACCCCTAGGATTGCTAGAAGGAATAACTCTCACCACTTGTGGTGTCGAGTTTGAGCATAGCTTTGCTATATGTGACTTCAGCAAAAATCATGCCTATGAGATGATTTTGGGAAGACCATTCATGCGACAGTTGCAAGTGGTACAGGATTGGGGAACCAATTCTTTGTACCTGCAGCACTTAGGTGTTACAACCAAAGTCAATCTCAAGGATTATTCTCATAGAGATGTCCCTCCTATCCAATGGAATCCCATCCATAGAGCCAAAGATGATACAGAATCGGTGCATTCCATAGGGTCTGGATCCTCATGGATGCATGAAGATACTCACTTATGGATGTGCAAGGTAGCAGTAGAAGAAGAGAAGAGAGAAAAGGCCAGAGAAATAGGTGCAAACGAAACCCATAGACCCATTCAAGACCCAGCCTATGCACCTGTAGTTTTTCCAGACGAGGAATTTGAACCCCATGGCTGGGCAGAAATTTTAGCAACAATGGACGTAGCCATCAATGAAGAACAATGGACACCTCACTGTGATGAGGATGGCTATGATATTTCAGTCTTCTCCATAGAGCCAATCATGGGAGAAGCAGTTTTAGAAGAATGCGAACCTAGCCCTGATGCATTTGAGGATGCAAGTGACTCCGACCTAGAGTCAATCATTATGGACCCTCCATTTGCATCAGATGAAGAATACTTCCATGAAGTAGAATTTCAACCGCAGAAGCATGGAGAGGTTACAAATGATGTAAGATTAGCAACACATATTACCCCGAAGGAAGAAGGAAAGAAACGAAGAAAGAAAGAAGTCTTACCAGAGGAGGAAGAATCTTTGTTTGAGGTCCCAGAAAATTTTAAGAAGTACGAGATAGATGACAGGAGAGTCATGATAAGAATGCCTAAACGAGAGGCACAATCAGGAGAGGCCTATGATAACAAAGAAACCACCAAGAAAATAGTAGTTGCCCTAGAAGAAGGAGAGGAGAGATGTACGTACATAGGTCATGACCTAACAGCGGAAGAAGAGCACGAATTGATTGACTTGCTAAGAGAATACAGAGACGTATTCGCTTGGAGTTACAAGGATTTGAAAGGTGTTGACCCGGACATATGCTCGCACACCATCCCTATGACTTCAGATGCCAAACCCTCTAAGCAAAAGCCTTACACATATAACGATAATTACGCTGCTAAGATCAAAGAAGAGATAGATAGACTGGTCGAAGCCGGATTTATCTATGAAATTGAGCACACTGAATGGGTATCCCCCATCGTAGTGGTGCCCAAGAAGAATGGCAAACTGCGTGTGTGCATTAACTTGAAAAAGGTTAATGCCGCCACGATTCGAGATAACTATCCGCTTCCCATCACAGAACATCTCTTAGAAAGAGTGGCAGGCAAGGAAGTGTACAGCTTCCTCGATGGATTTTCGGGCTACAATCAAGTAGCCATAGCTCCAGAGGATCAGCATAAGACAGCCTTTGCCACAGAATGGGGCATTTTTGCTTTTAGAGTAATGCCATTTGGCCTTACCAATGCACCAGCCACCTTCCAGAGGCTGATGTGCCATGTGTTTAAGGAGTTCCTGAGGAAGAGTTTAGAAGTCTATGTTGATGATCTCTGTGCTCATTCTAATGTTAGACGAACCCATATTCCTAAACTCAAACAAATCTTTGACAAATGTAGAGAGTACCAAGTCTGCCTGAACCCAGAAAAGTGCGTTTTTATGGTCAGGCAGGGCAAGATTCTAGGACACATAGTGTCAAAGAATGGCATATCTACCGATGAAGAAAAAGTGAGAGCCATAGCAGAGCTACCTAGGCCAAAGAATGTCAAGGAAGTACAAGCTTTCATGGGGCATTGCGGGTATTACCGACGTTTCATCCACATGTATGCTGTCATAGCAAAGCCCATGTACGGACTCTTGACTAACTTTGAGTGGACTGATGAATGTGAGAATTCCTTCCAGGAGCTTAAACGAAGATTGTGTTCAGCACCAATCTTGACCACACCAGATTGGAATAAGCCATTCCACGTTCATGTTGATGCATCCAATTATGCTATTGGATGTGTGCTCGCACAACCTACGGGTGAAGGTAATATGGATCTTCCAATTGCCTATGCCAGTAGACAATTGAATGCGGCTGAACGGAATTACACCACTACAGAGCGAGAAGGATTAGGCATGGTGTATGCAATTAAGAAATTTAGACACTATTTGCTTGCAAATAAGTTTAAATTTTTTACTGATCATCAGGCATTGTTATATCTCGTAAACAAGCCATGCAATACAGGAAGATTAGTGAGATGGTTTCTCTTGCTAATGGAATATGATTTTGAGGTTGTGGTAAGAAAGGGTAGGACTCACTTGAGAGCAGATCACCTCTCTAGGCTCACATCTGGAGAAGCCCCACAAGGAGTGTCAGATGACCTTCCTGATGCTTACTTGTTTAATTTGGAAGTTATACCGCAGTGGGCTAAGCCATTGGTACCAGTACTAACCTACGGGCCTAATCATCCAGTCGTAAACACACGGAATAGAGAGGTTGTAAAAGCCCAGAAGTACCACATCATGGCAGGAAGCATGTACAAGCACACAGATCAAGGGATCCTGGCTTGTTGCGTGGAAGAGGATGAGTACGCTAAATGGTTGCAATTAGCACATGTAGGTGCGTTAGAGCAACACCATTCAAAACAACGAACGTTGCAGACTCTAAAGAGATTCGGAGTGCATTGGCCAACTATGGAAGCGGATGTCCAAAAGTTGTGCATGGAATGCCCAATCTGTTGCACTAAACCACCTGTGGAACATGCCACTCTCTATCAAGTATCCCTTGTGCCAGATTGGAGTGAACCTCTAGTATCATTCTTGAGGACCAACACATTCCCTCCAGACATGACTCTAGCTAGAAAAAGGAGTTTGGAACAAGAAGCCCAGGATTATTCTCTCGTTGGTGATAATCTATACAAGCGCGGTAAGGATGGTTACCTGAGACTGTGTGTCCATGAAAGTGAGTATCTTAAGATCTTAGAAACTGCTCACCAAGGTGTAGCAGGAGGACACTTTGGACCAGATCGGGTGATCAAGGCAATATTGTTTGCGGGCTTCTGGTGGCCTACCCTTCACATGGATGCACATACCTATGTGAAACGGTGCGATGTCTGTCAGAGGACTCAGTATCCTATACGCAAAGATGAGATGCCACTGAAACCTATGATGGGTGGACGTGCATTCTCTAAGTGGGGAATAGACTTCGTAGGTCCTATTAATCCCCCAGCCAAAGGTTCTCATGCGGAATACATCATTGTGGCAACAGATTATCTCACCAAGTGGGTTGAGGTAAAAGCTACAACCAAGAACGATGCTCAAACAACTGCCAAATTCTTGTTTGACAATGTATTCACGAGATACGGGCTACCCATAGAGCTTGTAAGTGATAGAGGCACTCATTTCTTGAACGAAGTGATTGAAAATCTACTCCAAGAATTCTTGGTAATACACAAGAAGTCTGCCCCTTATCACCCTCAAGCTAATGGTCAAGCTGAGAGCACTAACAAGATTTTATGCAATGTACTGACGAAATTAGTGAACACTAAACGCTCTGATTGGGACAAACAGCTACACCATGCTGTTTGGGCATACCGAGTGGCCTACAAAACGGTACTCCAAGCCACTCCCTTTCAGATGGTATTCGGTCAAAACGCTGTGTTACCCTTGGACTTCTTGATCCCTACATTGAGAGTAGCACGAGAGCACGAATGGACAGGTCATGAGCTCTCCTCTAGGATCTTTGACCTTGAACGATTAGGAGAAACAAGACTGAGAGCCGCTGCAGGGATATATGCAGCCAAGAAGAGACAGAAGGCATACTTTGATGCCCACGTGAAGGATAAAGGCCTAAAAGCGGGAGATCTAGTCTTAGTCTATACACTAAAACAACACGCGAGGAAGCTAGAAAAGAGAGGCTACGGACCTATGATCATCAATAGGATCTCCACGAGTGGAGCAGTACAATTAGCCACATTGGAGGGCGATGTTCTCCCTAACTATATTAGCGGATGCAGAGTCAAGTTGTATCAGGAACCCCTCACGGAGGAAATGCTCATCCGACTCAACACTGCTAAGAAACGCAAAGAGGAAGAAAAGCGCATTCGAGAAGAGGCTCAAGTAGAGGCTTTAGAACGCATCAGAAGGATGAAGTTACGCAGACAAGGCCGAGATCTGACTAGAACAGTTGACCATGCAGATCAAGGATATCCCATGGCCATGTGTGAAGTTGCAGGAACAAGCTCGAGTAGAATAATTGATAGACGTCCTTTCATAACCATAGATATAGGACAAGGAAAGAGTGCAAATACCGTAAGAGCCTTGATTGACTCAGGTGCCGCCACTAGCGCTGTTAAGTTGTCTTACTGTCAAGAGTTACAGTTAACTGTCCATCCTGTGGAGGCATATCTCATAGGATGGGGAGGAGTGGAAACCCCTTGCATGGGCGAGGTGGAACTTCCCCTCTACATTCACGATGAGGCAATGACCGTTAAAGTACTAGTGTGTCAAGATGAGGATATCACTGAATCTCTCGTCTTGGGTCAGGATTGGATCTATGACCGAGCAGTCAATCTAAACCTAAGAAGTGGACTTCTCCAGGTTTGGGTCAATCATAGTCGGGTTACAGTAGAATTAGACAATGGAGCACTCAAGGAACTAGGAAAGGCACAGACTCCTGGTCCTTCCAGGGGTACACATGAAGATGACCATGCTGTTCTTGTTCAAAACCCTGTGTTGCAGAGGAATGACATTTGCAAAAAAGGAGTCAGGGATGCAACGGATCTCCCTTCTTTTCCAAAGGCCAGAAGGAGGCAGCAACCAAAGGCGGATCACCAGCAGAAGAAGCAGAGTACTACCTATGTCCGAGATCAAAAATACCTGTGCAGCAGAATGTCCCAGAAAATAAACCAGGTGTGGGTGCGGAAAGGCGAAAGACCGGGTGCACCACCGTCAACTACGCGGGCAAAGCCTCTTATTAGTAACCAACAACACGACACTAATAAGAAGTCTTTCGGAAATTCTTCTACTAACGTGAAATATATTTGGGTGCCCAAGAAGTCGATGAAGGCTATCCCACAATCAAGACAAATTTGGGTGCCTAAGGCTTGCTTGATGGCACAAGTAGCTACGCTGCGACCACAACCTAAACGGCATAACGCAGTTAGGCATACTGCCAGTATTCACTCGTTCTCAACGCTCAAGAACACACCAAGACCCAAGAGCGTGCATGTAATCAATTGTATATGGGTCCCAAAAAGGCCTCGTTTTCAGACCACGACACCGAGAAAGCTCTCTAGAGCCTCTCCGAAACCGAAAGCAAAGCCCATTCACTGCATTTGGCAGCCTAGGGCCTGTAATAAACCCCCCGACCCCAATTTGTAAATTCATACCCACTTACTAACTGCAATAGTTTCCTAGGACAACACAATCACTAACTACACACACTGTCTTCATGCACTTACTAACCTCTAACTCACCATCTACCTCATGTTAATGTTGTAACGGGGACAACAACGGATTTATTTTGTCCATTACGATGTTAACATTTGGTTCTATATTCTCACAGAACCAATCAGCAAACAGGACCATGGCAGAAGCAGGTACCAGTTCTCAAGCCGGATCTGGTGCCCAGATTGTGGACATAGAAACACTTCTCCTTGAGCCACGTCTCACCGCAAGACCGCAAGAGCTTCAAGCAGTGCATGTGCTCCCCATTCAGGATCCTCCTCAAGGGCACACTTCTCAAGTAGGTAAGCATGCGCATTGGTTCAGTGATGTTGCTGGACCACTGGGCGATGGAACCTATTTTTGGGAAGCAGAATTGGAATTCAATGGCAAATGGGGTCGATACCACTTTTTCGCACGCGAGTTTGAAAGCTATCAAAATGCCGAAGTCATGCGATCAGTTTGGATCAAAGCGGGTGTGGAAAGTTATTTCAGGACTCACTTACCAAAGCCGGATTTTTTACGATGTTCTTATCTGATCAGTACCATCACGCCAAGCAGAGCCAAGGGAGGCGACAGCACCTTTGTGTTGCCATCACTGCTGCCGGGTAATGAGCTTAAAAGATTCAAGTTGACCCTCAATCTGGTAAGAGAAGCATTGGGCATGTATGGCATGCACATCCCAACAGAAAAGGAAACCATGGTTCCAGGTCGAATGAAGCACAAAGATCTTAATAAGTTGAAGGACATGGTAGCGATGACACCTACCATTGCGCTTCACCTGCGAACCATCATGCAACATTTTGCTTTTCCCGCCCAAGAACGATTCACAATGCCCCCGAAAAAAATATGGTTCAGTTTATATCTAGCAGAAACCGAAAGCCTGCCCATCAATGTGCCACACTGGATCATAGATCAGATCCACCTAGCGCATCAAAGGTGGAACAAGAAACAGAAGAATGTGCTCCACGGGTGTTGTGCTCTGACCAGAATAATCTATAGATGTTTGGCTTATGACGTGCCAGTTCAGCGGGCACTCGTATGGTCCCGAGTCCAAGAATTCCAGAGAAGACTATCAGCAGCAGGTCCCCCATCAAAGAAGATGAGGGGGGGCGTCCAACTACCCTGTGCTCAACCAAGGGGAGCTACCGCTACACCAGAAATCACCCCTCCCCAGACACGACGAGTTAGGCCATTCACAATCCGGCTACCAAGACCAAGCACAGAGGGGCCTAATCTGGTGTTTCCACCCATTCCATCCGATTTGGAATTTCCGCAGGGATTTACTCTTGAGGACCTCACGGATGAAGAAATTGCCAGATTAATCTATGACTCTAACCTCGAAGCTGAAGCAGCGCGAGCTCAGGAACCGCGACCCCAAACAACATCGGCCCCCACCCAACCACAAGTTGTAGAAGTCGATGTGGAGGAACAAGAGGCAGGAGGAGACGAAGAAGAAGCCGACGAAGAACAACATCAAGAATATGACGAACTCTCCGAGTTAGCAAGTGCCCCAGCATATTCGGCACAAATCAAGAGACTATATCGAACCATGCGACTGGTTCAGGAACAGCATCAGATGTCTCTAGAACAGGGCAAAAGACTCATGAACGACTTGCTAGCTGAGGAAGGTGTGGACGAATTGTTCATTGAGTCCATGAACCTTCATGCCGACGCTGTAGGACTGGACGAGGCCATTCATGAGGCAATGGCCTACATCCGCAGGTTTGAAAAAAGAGTTCCCGTTCGTCCCAGGAGGTCCGGGAAGCAAATTCACATCAATACATCAGCACCAGGCGAGGCAGCGCAAGCAGAAGAATATCAGGAAGCACCGTTGTCACCACCATCCCCACCTCACACTACACAATTCACTCCACCACAGGACACTAACACTACCACATCCACTACCACTACCATTGTCATGGGCATCCCACTCTCTCCGGGAATCCAATACGGGGGAGTCACCATGCCCACCTTCACCACCCTGTTCACCGATGTCACATCCACTCCACCCACGATTCCCATCTACACCGTCACTCAAACAGTTGACACGATGGAAACATCACCTGCCACAGCACCACTCCCTCCCCCCATGCCACCTTCACCACCCATACCCCCTCCCCCCACATCTCCACGTACATCCACATCATTCACCTCTCCCATTCCCGCCCCCATTCCCCCTGCATCTTCACCCCTCCCAGCATTATTTAATGTAAATAACATATTTTTAGCATTAAACCAATGTGTATACCAACTCCAGCATGAGTACAAAGCTCTGGACAACCGGTATCAGCAACTGGAAACGCACCATCAGAACTTACAAAGACAATTTCACATTCTACAAACAGAAAATGCAGAACTGAATCAACGCTACACGACGCTTGAGCAGGCTCACCAAACATTATTGGCGGCACCCCAACCATCGACAGAATCAGGTGCCAAACAACTAGAAGCTTTGCTCGAGGTATACCAAGCCGATAATCTCAAAGTCCGGCGTAACCTGGCACTTCTCAGAAAACACATGGCGGCCGCCCTTGAGGAAAACAAGAGACTGCAGCAGCAAAATGAAGCAAATCTAGAAGCAGCAATGGAAGGCTCTCCACACGAAATTGATCCAGAGCAGTTTAAAGCTGTGCCCTCAGAGACAATGAAGACCATCTTGGACAGCTATGCAGATCTATTAGAAGCTCATGATGACTTGGAAAGGGAACGTGATGCGCTGCGCAATCAACTCCAAGAGCAACAGACAGCACCCAAAGTCACAGAAACGACCACGACTTCAGAGGAAGTCAAGGCATTGAAAGAGCAGGTGGCCGAATTACAGGCAAGATTACTCACGCATGAAAGACAACCCTCTCCAGTTGTTGAACCACAACCCGAGGATTTGGTACCCATCGAGGTAGATGAGACGTATGAGGAACCTTACGTTCCTATGCCAATGCCAGGTGGTGAGCAAACCGCAGAAGGAATGGATACGTTAGAAATCGAAGTACCTGAGTGGCTCCAAACACTAGAAAAAACGGCATCAACTCATGAAGATCGAGTGGCAGTTCAAATCCAATCTATGGCAAAGATAGAGGACACTATTATTAAATCAGAATACTTCCGCAGCATGTCCCACCATAGATGGATCGGAACCAATGAGGATCAATACGTGCCATATTGTATACTCCTGGCGGACTACAATGCCGAAATCCAACATAGATGTGGCAAACCTCCAACGTTTGCTACACAATTTGGGCCAGATGATATCCCAGAGAGCGCCAAAAAAGGATCCATTCATCAACCCACTTGGAGGATCCGACTCCTCGAAACCTACCCGGAGATGGTTCGCACCTGGACGAATATGCCTCTTTTTATTAAATATAACCCTTGTTATGTTCCTGTACTCCGCAGACGCACATGGCCAGAGTTTACCATTGCAGTCAAGAATATCAAGGGATGCGCCAAATGGTTAAACTACGTCTATCTAGCACCACCTCAAGGGCCTCCCACCGTCAATTACATGATTTCCACTATACGGCACTGGAGCATCCGATTAAGGAATACCCCTGATGTAATGGCCCAGATGTGCATGAAAATTTTTGAGTTAATGCTTATTACATTCAGGACATTCAAGAATATCAAGGACCCACACTTCTCAGGCGTCGGATTCCTTACAGGAAACCAAGATTTAGTTTATGACATGAGCACCACCCCTTCCATAGAGGTGATATACGCTTGGCACGCCAGAATAAAATACCTCCCAGCCTGCTTTAAACAAACATTCGAAGAGATGTTCATAACAGGGTTCTCGGAATACCACTCAGAAATATTTGTACCCAGACCCTCACATCTCCTACATTTATTTGCTGTGGAGCGAACCATTCACTAAGAGCAGTTACGGGTGCCACATCCAGATGTCCCAGGGCCAGTCAATTGGGATGCATTGCTGACAGATCTAGCAAGGGGACTCAGGTTAGAAGAACACCACCTCGCCGCCGATGTTGTACAATACTACGTCCAAAAAGCAGCTAGACAAGGGTCTGTCAGGGGCGACAGACGCGAGAGTGGGGGGGGTGTTGGCAGTAGCCTTGGTACACCAGGACGTACAAGACATGAAAGTCAAAGAAGGGAGTCAGAGCGAAGGGACAACACAAGCAAACAGGGCAGTCAAAGAAGATCTGGCAAGTAGGCCAATATTTTTTCAAGACACTAATGCAAATCAAAGAGATGGACATGCAGGGAGGAAGAGCAAGTAGGGAGCTCAAAGATATGTATGGCAGATCACTAGAAGAAATCCCTACAACAACAGTGATTTTTATCACTAACAATCATTGTAAATATCATTTCACCTTTTTGTAGCTCCATTTTGTGCAAGCCAAGGAGTCCTTGAGCTTGAGGAGCCTTAGAAGTAGTTGCGTACCAATTTTCGTATTTTTTAGATCTCGTTTGAGCCCCCAAATAAGCCCTGGAACCTAATTTTTAACTAGGCCGGACACTAGGTCTGGACAGGGCCAAAACCTAGTCAAAAACTATAAAAAGAGCTAGAGAGCTCATTTTTGGGGTTAGATTGTAATTGAAACGAACTTGTAAGAGCACTTTGAAAGTAATCCAAACGCTCCATTGATTCTCACTCTTTGTCTTGCCGTGTGTGCGCGTGTGTGTGTATGTGTGTGCATGCTAGTGTGCTTCTCACTCACGCACTTGTGCCGCCACTTGCTCGAGGTCTTCATACCATCCTCACGTCTTCCCGGATTGACATTAAAGGAGGTGCTACTCATCATTGAGCTACAATCAGCTTACAATAAGCCATATCATACTTTTGCAGCATATTCAAGGCATATTGCCTTTGCGACATCCATTGATGTATACAGCAATATGAACAACTTCTACCCAATAACAATGAGGCATGTTCTTCTAAGTCATCAAGGCTCTTGCTATCTCTGCAATATGTCTATTTGTATGTTCAACAACACCATTCTGTTGTGGTGTGTACCTGATGAAAACGGACGTCGAATTCCATGACTTTTTAGAAAATTGCTAAACTCATTTGACATGTATTCACCTTGATGGAGAGTGTTAATCTCCAAAAGAACAAGTTGTACTTGAATTTAGAACTCCTCTACATCAAGAACAACTTCTGACTCCACTTAATTTAGAAAACAATCACCAAATTATCAGAATTTTGTCTAATTGTTGAAAACTGAAACCTCCTGAAAAGTCTGCTGCAGATTAATCACTCATTGACTAATCAATCCTGTAAAGTTTTTAATAAAACTTTGCACAATGCTTCGCCTTAAGGTTGCGCAACTTCTCCAAGTTAAATTTCTCAAAATGATTGAGTATACTGTGAGAAATGTGTGAAACACTTTACCTATGTCTGAAACACCTTCTCTGCAGTAGCGACTTTGACACCTGTAACTTCTTAGCTATAGTTCTCCCAATGTCGAACCCGTTTGATCAAGATCTTTTAGCCATAGATGGCTTATCTTTCAACTTAGATTTTGAGCCCTCACTTGTGTAAAACTTTACACTATGCACTGAGCAATGTTCATTTCTCTGAACATGAAATCTGCGCCAGTTTTGTCGACTCTCAGAACATCATCACACATGAATGTTCCTATGCAAAATTCTCTTAACTTGATGACAATTAGACTCTCAAAATCTAGCCATAGATTGATTAACTATGGACTTAGATATGTTCAGAAGGATTTCTCAAAAGATTAGCTACAGAAGTAGCAGACACCAAAACATCGGGCGCAAGATTTTTTTGATTACTCAGAAAAGTTACAACTACTTTGAGGAAGTAACTCAACTAACTTTCATGTGTCCAAAGACATTTTCTACAACTGATTTCTCTCTTCCTATTCTCTATTCTACATGCCCCGAATTTTTTAAAACATTTATAGGCAAATATGTACAAATTTATGACTAATCAAAAGTGTGAGTCACCTATATCTGAACTAATGTACATATGTGTACATAGCTTTGGATTTCTGAGTATGTCCTTCCTTCAAACTTCTGAATTTGTTCTCTTCTTGATTTCTTGACTTCATTTCTTCATAAACCTTCAATTGATGATTGACATGCACCAACAGCTCCCCCTCAATCATTAATTGAGGTTCTTCTCTATCTTCTTAATACTGCCATATCCTTGAATCTCTGTAGCTTTGGTCCATCTAGATTTTTTGTCATCATATCTGCAAGTTGATCTTTTGTAGGAGTATGCATAACTTCAATTTCCTTATCAATGACCTTCTCTCTTAGAAAATGATACTGTATTTCAATATGCTTAGTTCTAGCATGAAACACAGGATTAGCTGCCAAGTATAGAGAACTCATATTGTCTCCACAAATAATAGGAGTACTTTGAATCACATCAAAAACCTTCATAAGTGTCTTTAGCCATATTACCTCCTTTGCAGCTTCCACCATACCTTTATATTCTGCTTCTGTAGATGACAAAGCAACTGTATGTTGCTTCTTAGAACACCATGAAATCAATTTGTCTCCTACATAGCACAAATATCCATGTGTTGATCTTCTATCATCGACATTACCTGCCCAATCTGCATCACTATATATCTTCACTCTTGTATCAGAAGTAAATCCATAGTACAGCCCTTCTTTGAGTGTACCCTTGATGTACCTGATGGAGAGTGTTAATCTCCAAAAGAACAACCTACTCTTGAATTTAGAACACCTCTATATCAAGAGTAAGTCAAAACCTTCACTAAATTAGAGGTCCAATCTCCAAATTATCAAAAGTTGAGAAAATCTGTGAAGAAGATAAAACACAGAAAGTCTGCTGCACAATTTCTTCTCATTGACCTATCAACCATGTAAAGTTTTCTATGAAATTTTGTATGAAGTGTCGCCTAGAGATTGCGCACCTCCTCCAAGTTAAAGTTCTTCAAAAGGTTTAGTATAACTTGAGAAATCAACTTCACAAGTTACCTATGTCTGAATCTGCACTTCTGAGAAGTCGATTTAGACACCCCTAACTTCTTAACCTCAATTCTCTCAGTACAAAACCCGTTTAAGCAAATGCTTCTAGCCACGAGTAGATCACCTTCCAACTTAAAGATTAAGTGCTTGCTTGCACAAAACTTTAAACTATGGAGTGAGAACTGACCAAAAGATTAAGATCGAAATTTGCGCCTGTTACAGAGAACTGTGAACACTCAACACATATGAATGTTCCTACTAACAATTCTCCTAGCATGTTTGCAATTAGACTCTGAAACTCAGGTCACAGACTCATCAACTACCAACTTAGATATCCTCAAAAGGATTTCATAATTGATCAAACACAGACGGAGCAGGCACGAAAAGATCGGGCGCAATATTTCTTCATTTACTCAGAAAGTTACAGTTGAGTGATGAGAGAAAACTCAACTAACTTTTCACATGTCTCATGACATCTATCTTCCTCATTCTTGACTTCTATCTATTCTTACATATGCTCTCATATCACGCCTCGACATTTTCAAGGTATTTATAGATAAATTTGTACAAGTCTATGACTAATCAAAGATCTAAGTGACCTATGTACATATGTGTACATTCCTCTCATACTCTGAATGTGTCTTCCTTCCAAGCTTCAAGAATTGATCTCATCCTTCATTCTTTAGTCTTCAAACATTCAATTGGTGATTGATCTGCACCAACAGCTCCCCCTCAATCATCAATTGAGGTTTCTCCTTTCTTCTTTATACCTGCCATGTCTTTAAACTTCTGTAGCTTTGGTCCATCCAAGCTCTTTGTAAGCATATCAGCTATCTGATCCTTTGTTGAAGTATGTATGACTTCAATCTCCTTATCCATCACTTTCTCCCTTAGAAAGTGATACTGTATCTCTATGTGTTTGGTCCTGGCATGAAAAACAGGATTAGCAGCTAAATACAATGAACTCATGTTATCTCCATATATAATTGGTACCCCATGCACAATGTCAAAACTCTTCATCAAAGTCTTGAGCCAAATTACTTCCTTTGCAGCTTCAACCATGCCTTTATACTCTGCTTCTGTAGAAGATAAAGCAACTGTATGTTGCTTCTTGGAACACCATGAGATAAGTTTATCTCCCACATAACACATGTATCCAAAAGTTGACCTTCTATCATCTGGATTACCTGCCCAATCTGCATCACTATAAATTTTGATATTTGTATCTGAGGTAAACCCATAATACAAACCTTCATTGAGTGTACCCTTAATGTACCTCAATACTCTTTGACCTGCAATCTAATGCTCTTTCCTAGGACAATGCATAAATTGAGACAAAACTCCAACTGCATATGATAAATCAGGTCTAGTTAAAGTAGCATAGATAAGGCTACCAACCAAACTCTGATATTGTCTCATGTCCTTGAATTCTTCACCTCCAAACTTACTCAATTTGTGATTCACCTCCATTGGTGTAGGTGCTACCCTGCAATCATCCATTTTAAACTTGATTAACAAGTTCTTCAAATACCTTTCTTGGGTCACAAATACTCCATGTTGAGTATATGTAATCTCCATGCCCAAGAAATATGACAAGTCTCCCAAGTCACTTATGTTGAACTCCTTTTCCATTTGCTTCTTGAGTCTTTGTATTCCTTCTTCATCTGTACCTGTAAGGATTATATCATCAACATATATGCACATGTATATAAAACCATTATCACTTGCTTTGACAAGCAAGCTACTATCTGCTTTAGACACCTGAAATCCAAGTTCCTTTAGGAACTTCACAAGTCTATAGTTCCATGCCCTTGGGGCCTGCTTCAAGCCATACAAAGCTCTCTTGAGCTTGCACACATGATCTGGATACCTTGTATCTCTGAACCCTTGAGGTTGCTCCATAAACACATCATCTGAAATATAACCATTCAGAAAAGCATTTTTCACATCAAGTTGACATAACTTCCAACCTTTACATGCAGCAATAGCTATAAGTGTCCTGATGGTTGTCATCTTTGCCACAGGACTATAAGTCTCATCATAGTCAACACCATAAGTCTGAGCAAACCCTTTGACAACAAGTCTAGCTTTGTATCTAGACACACTTCCATCTGCAAACCTCTTGGTTTTGTAAACCCATTTGCATCCAATGATCTTCTGACTATTTGGTTTTGGAACCAAATCCCATGTTTGATTCTCCAATAGTGCATCAAATTCTTCCTGCATAGCTTTCTCCCATTTTTCCTTACCTTTTGCCTCTTCATATGTAGAAGGGTCTTCATCTGTTTTCATCATATAAGCATAGTCTTTTGTGGCCAAAAATGAAGTATCATAGCTATACCTTGTAGGTTGCCATTTATTCCTTGTAGACCTCCTAAGCTCTCCACTTCTTGAGGTTTCTGGTTCTTCATATTCAGGATCAAATCTTGGTGTTTCTTCCACTTCAATCTGCACTTCATTATTCTCTTGCTCATCAAATATTTGAACCTTTGATTTACCTTTCCTTTGGCTCACTTCTTCTTCATCACCTGTATTGATATTGATTGTACCTGCATACCAAGTGCTTTGCTCATCAAATGTAACATCTTTAGAAACCATGAATTGTTTTGTAGATGGACTCCACAATCTATAGCCCATCTGCTTATCATCATAACCAATGAAAACATATTATTCAGCTTTAGGCTCCAACTTGTGCCTTAATTGTGATGGCACATATGCATATGCCACACATCCAAAAACTCTGCAATGATCCAAGGTAGGTCTCTTACCCCACCAAGCCTCATATGGTGTCATACCCTGCAAGGCTTTACATGGTAACCTATTGACCAAATAAGTGGCTGTATTTACAGCCTCAGCCCACAAATAATTAGGGCAATTTTTCTCCTTCATCATGGATCTTGCAAACTCAACAAGTGTTCTATTTCTCCTTTTTGCAACACCATTTTGTTGAGGAGAGTACCTGCAAGTAACTTCCCTTTTTATACCTGCATTCCATAAGTAATCACTGAACTCATTAGAGAAATACTCTCCCCCTCCATCTGACCTTAATCTCTTCAACTTATGACCTGTAATTCTTTCTGCATATACATGATAGTGTTTAAATGTATTAAACACTTCTGACTTATCTTTGATCACATAAATAGTGATCCATCTAGTAGCATCATCAACATAAATCACATAATACCTTGACCCATTTATACTGAAATCCTTTGATGGTCCCCACACATCTGTGTGTACTAACTCAAGCTTCTCTGAATACATAAAACCATGCTTGGAGTAAGAATTCTTATGAGCCTTACCTAATTGACATGCCTCACATTTGTATGTCATATGTTGACCTGCAACATTAGGCAATCCAAGCACTGAACCATTGTTAACCATATCTTTAATACCTCTTTCATTGAAATGTCCAAGCCTCTTGTGCCAAAGATCTAACTCAGAGATCTTATGTCCTCCATATGTGAACATAGCATGACCAATATTGCCTTGAATCTTCAATGTAAATAATCTTCCTTCCTTTTTCCCTGAAACAATCTGTTTATACCCTTGGCTAGGGTCTTCCACATATACTCCATCATTAGTGAACCTTACTTCATATCCTTTTTCAACAATTTGTCCTACACTTATCAAATTCTTAGGAATTGTAGGAACATACAAGACCTTACTCAATAAGGTGCTACCATCCTTGGCCTTCACTGATCCAATTGACTTCACATTATGCTTTGTGTTGTCACCTGTTTGAACAACATGATTGAAAACCTTATTTTCTAAATCAGTCATCAAAGATATATTACCACTCAGGTGATTGCTACACCCTGAGTCAATGTAGAAGACTCTCTGATCTTCACTCTGGCTTTCACAAGTTGCATTCATTATCAATGTTGAATCCTCCTTTTGATCTGAAGCATAATTGTAGTAGGTGTTGTTATATTGTTGACTTTGGAATCCTCTACCTGCATTTCTTCCAAAGTAACTCCTTCCACCTCTACCTCTGAAATTACCTCTTTGATTTCTGCCACCTCTTCCTCTTGAATTATAGTTCTGATTATATCCACCATTACTCTGATTATTATGCCAACAATCATTAGCTAAGTGATTTGTCTTACCACAAATCCAGCAAGCTTTGCCTCCATCCTTGTTATTTCTGCCTCTTCCTCTACCTTTGCCACCTCCTCTTCCTCTTAGGATGTTGGCTTGACTAGTTGTACCTTCATCTTCACCTGCTTGTTGCTTTCCTTTGCTATTCTTCTTCTTATCTTTTGAGTACATTGCATGACCTGCACTCTTGTCACCATCTCCTTTAACATCCTGCTCAAATGTTAGCATATGACCTAGCAACTGATTTAAATCAGGAGTGAAATGGTCAAGTGATAATTCTGTAGATAAAATGAATGGCTTCCATTTGTCATCACCTCTCAAACCTGTAAGGATTTGCCTTACCAATTTATCCTCCTCAATGTCTTCATCAACAGCTCCTAATGCATCTCCAATGTCTTTCATCCTTGTTACATAGTCTGAAATAGATTGAGAGGCCTTCTTCTTGAAGGTTGTAAACTCTGCCCATAAGGATGCCTTCCTTGACTTTGTAGTATTCTGGAAATGCTCCTCCAAAGCATTCCAAATATCAGTTGCACTTTCAAGACCTCGAATATGAGGTAACAAGTAATCATTAACTACCATATATAATGCTCCTAGCTTGAGCATCTTTCTTCATCCAATTTTTCAAATCTGCTAACTCTTCCCTAGTTGGAACACTAGGATCTCTAAACTGTGGCTTCTCTTCTTCTCCTGTGATGTAAGCAATCAAATCTTTGCTCATAAGATGAGCTTCCATCCTCATTGACCATGCAGGATAGTTTTCCCTATCCAATTTCTCTATCTGTAGAGAATCTCCCATCTTGTGTCTACCTGTGTATTGAAATCTTCAAGCTTTATGAACAATATATGTACCTTTACTTCGAATTAGACTTCTTTTGTCCTTCTTGATGTTGTATGGTCTCCCCCTTTTGCTTTGCCTTCAAACTTTCACCTTTTAGTTCTTCAAATGTTGAATTTCTTGAATCTGCAGCAGTCAGGACCCTCCTTTCCTTGATTTGATGTCTCCTGCTCTGATACCACTGATGGAGAGTGTTAATATCCAAAAGAACAACCTACTCTTGAATTTAGAACACCTCTATATCAAGAGTAAGTCAAAACCTTCACTAAATTAGAGGTCCAATCTCCAAATTATCAAAAGTTGAGAAAATCTGTGAAGAAGATAAAACACAGAAAGTCTGCTGCACAATTTCTTCTCATTGACCTATCAACCATGTAAAGTTTTCTATGAAATTTTGTATGAAGTGTCGCCTAGAGATTGCACACCTCCTCCAAGTTAAAGTTCTTCAAAAGGTTTAGTATAACTTGAGAAATCAACTTCACAAGTTACCTATGTCTGAATCTGCACTTCTGAGAAGTCGATTTAGACACCCCTAACTTCTTAACCTCAATTCTCTCAGTACAAAACCCGTTTAAGAAAATGCTTCTAGCCACGAGTAGATCACCTTCCAACTTAAAGATTAAGTGCTTGCTTGCACAAAACTTTAAACTATGGAGTGAGAACTGACCAAAAGATTAAGATCAAAATTTGCGCCTGTTACAGAGAACTGTGAACACTCAACACATATGAATGTTCCTACTAACAATTCTCCTAGCCTGTTTGCAATTAGACTCTGAAACTCAGGTCACAGACTCATCAACTACCAACTTAGATATCGTCAAAAGGATTTCATAATTGATCAAACACAGACGGAGCAGACACGAAAAGATCGGGCGCAATATTTCTTCATTTACTCAGAAAGTTACAGTTGAGTGATGAGAGAAAACTCAACTAACTTTTCACATGTCTCATGACATCTATCTTCCTCATTCTTGACTTCTATCTATTCTTACATATGCTCTCATATCACGCCTCGACATTTTCAAGGTATTTATAGATAAATTTGTACAAGTCTATGACTAATCAAAGATCTAAGTGACCTATGTACATATGTGTACATTCCTCTCATACTCTGAATGTGTCTTCCTTCCAAGCTTCAAGAATTGATCTCATCCTTCATTCTTTAGTCTTCAAACATTCAATTGGTGATTGATCTGCACCAACAGTACCTAACTCTACTCTTTGTCCTGCAATCCAATGTTCCTTTCTAGGACAATGCATGAATTGTGAAAGCACACCAACTGCATATGACAAATTAGGCCTTGTCAATGTAGCATAAATCAAGCTACCAACCAAACTTTGATAAAGCTTCATGTCTCTGAATTCTTCTCCTCCAAATCTAGACAATTTATGGTTCACTTCCAATGGTGTAGGTGCAACCCTGCAATCTTCCATTTTAAATTTGGTTAGCAAATTTTTAAGATACCTTTCTTGGGTCACATATACTCCATGTTGAGTATATAAAATCTCCATTCCCAAGAAGAATGACAAGTTTCCCAAATCACTGATTTTAAACTCTTTCTCCATCTTCTTCTTGATCATTTGTATTCCTTTATCAGCTGTTCCTGTAAGTATTATGTCATCAACATAAATACAAACATAAATGAATCCTTCTTCACTTGCTTTGACTAGCAAGCTACTATCTGCCTTTGATGCTTGAAATCCAAGATCATTCAAAAACTTTACAAGCCTATAATTCCATGCCCTTGGGGCCTACTTTAATCCATACAAAGCTCTCTTGAGCTTACACACATAATTTGGACTCACTTGATCTTTGAATCCATCTGGTTGCTCCATGTACACTTCATCTGAAATGTAACCATTCAAAAAAGCATTTTTAACATCTAATTGAGATAGCTTCCAACCTTTACAAGCAGCAATTGCTATGAGAGTTTTGATGGTTGTCATCTTTGCCACAGGACTATAAGTCTCATCATAGTCCACTCCATATGTCTGTGCATACCCTTTCACAACAAGTCTGGCTTTGTACCTAGACACACTTCCATCTGCAAATCTTTTTGTTTTGTAAACCCACTTACATCCAATAATTTTCTGGCTATTAGGTTTAGGAACCAGATCCCAAGTCTGATTCTCTATCAATGCATCATACTCCTATTGCATGGCTTCTTCCCAATTTCTCTTGCCTTTGGCTTCATCATATGTAGATGGATCTTCATCTGCTTTTACCAAATAAGCATAATCTTTAGTAGTCAAGAATGAGGTGTCATAGCTATACCTTGTAGGTTGCCATTTGTGCCTAGATGACCTCCTAACTTCTGTACTTTTTGAAGTCTCTGGTTCATCACATTCTGGATCAAACCTTGGCCTCTCTTCAACTTCAACCTGTACTTCATTATTCTCACTTTCATCAAGTAATTGAATCTTTGCTTTACCTTTCCTTTGATCCACTACTTCTTCAACATCTGCGTTTATATTATATTTACCTGCATACCAAGTACCTTGCTCATCAAATGTAACATCCATGGATACAAGGAATTGTTTTGTGGATGGACTCCACAACCTGTATCCCATTTGCTTATCATCATAACCAATGAATACATACTTTTCTGCCTTAGGCTCCAACTTATGCCTCAATTGAGATGGCACATATGCATATGCCAAACATCCAAATATTCTGCAATGATCCAAGGTAGGTCTCTTACCCCACCAAGCTTCATATGGTGTCATACCTTGCAAAGCTTTACAAGGCAATCTATTGACCAAATAAGTAGCTGTATTTACAGCCTCTGCCCACAAATAATTTGGACAATTCTTCTCTTTCATCATGGACCTTGCAAATTCAACAAGAGTCCTATTTCTCCTTTCTGCTACACCATTTTGTTGAGGAGAGTACCTGCAAGTAACTTCTCTCTTTATACCTGCATTCCACAAGTAATCATTGAATTCATTTGAAAAATAATCTCCCCCTCCATCTGACCTTAGTCTCTTCAATTTTTGACCTGTAATTCTTTCTACATATGCATGATAGTGTTTAAATGTATTAAACACTTCTGACTTTTCTTTAATCACATAAATTGTGATCCATCTGGTAGCATCATCAACATATATGACATAATATCTTGAACCATTTATACTAAAGTCCTTTGAAGGACCCCACACATCTGTATGTACCAATTCAAGTCTTTCTGAATACATAAACCCATGCTTGGAATAGGATTGCTTATGAGCCTTACCTAATTGACATGCCTCACATCTGTATGTCATGTGTTGACCTGCAATGTTAGGCAACCCAAGCACTGAATCATTGTTAATCATTTCTTTAATACCTCTCTCATTGAAATGTCCAAGTCTTTTATGCCAAAGATCCAATTCAGATACCTTCTGCTCTCCATATGTGAACATAGCATGTCCAACATTTCCTTGTACCTTCAATGTGAAGAGCCTTCCTTCTTTCTTTCCTGTAACAACCTGTTTATACCCTTGACTAGGGTCTTCAACATATACTCCATCATTGGTGAATCTTACCTCATGTCCTTTTTCCACAATTTGACCTACACTGATCAAATTCTTTGGAATTGTGGGAACATAAAGAACCTTACTCAGAAGAGTGCTCCCATCTTTAGCCTTGACTGAACCAATGGACTTTACCTTATGCTTTGTATTATCACCTGTCTGAACTATATGGTTAATTGCATTATGATCTAGAACAGTCATCAAAGCAATGTTTCCACTTAAATGATTACTACATCCTGAATCAATATAGAACACTCTCATGTCCTCATGTGAGGTTTCATATGTTGCATTCATAATGAGAGTCGAGTCCTCCTTCTGATCTGATGCATAGTTGTAGTAGGTGTTATTATAGGATTGATTTTGGAAGCTTCTTCCTCCACCTCTTCCAAAAGAATTCCTACCACCTCTACCTCTGAAGCTTCCTCTTTGAAATCTACCACCTCTTGCTCTTTGATTAAAGTTCTGATAATTACCATTGTTCTGATTATTGTGCCAACAATCATGAGATAAATGATTGGTCTTACCACATATCCAACAAGCTCTTGCATTATCTTTGTTGTTTCTGCCTCTTCCTCTACTTCTGCCATTTCCTTTTCCTCTTATGAAATTTGCTTGGTTTGAAGTACCTTCTTCTTCACCTGATTGTTGCTTTCCTTTGTTATCTTTCTTCTTGTCTTTAGAATACATTGCATGACCTGCACTCTTATCAACATCTCCTTTGATATCATTCTCAAAAGTTAGCATATGACCTAACAATTGATTCAAATCAGGAGTAAAGTGATCTAATGAAAGTTCTGTAGACAAAATAAAAGGCTTCCACTTCTCATCTCCTCTTAGCCCTGTGAGAATTTGTCTTACCAATTTATCTTCTTCAATATCTTCATCCACTGCACCTAAAGAATCTGCAATGTCCTTCATCTTTGTCACATAATCAGAGATTGATTGTGAGGCCTTCTTTTTGAAAGTAGTAAATTCTGCCCATAGTGAAGCCTTCCTTGATTTGGTTGTGTTTTGGAAATGCTCTTCCAAAGCATTCCAAATGTCACTTGCACGTTCAAGTCCTCTAATGTGAGGAAGCAAATAGTCATTGACTGCCATGTAGATTATGCTCCTTGCTTGAGCATCCTTCTTCATCCAATTCTTTAGGTCTGACAATTCTTCCCTAGTTGGAACACTAGGATCTCTGAACTGAGGCTTCTCTTCTTCACCTGTAATGTATGCTATCAAATCTTTGCTCATCAGATGAGCTTCCATTCTCATAGACCAAGCTGGATAGTTCTCTCTATCCAACTTTTCAATTTGGAGACTATCTCCCATCCTTGCTTCACCTGTAGTCTCAAAGCTTTAGACTTTACAAGAAATAAATGTACCTTAACTTTGATTGTTGCTTCTTCTGATCCTTTTGATAATCTTTGCGTGTCTCCCTTCAATCTTTCTTCAACACTTTATCCTTCTGAACCTTCGAAATGTAGAACTTGTATGTCTACAGCAGTCGGAGTCTTCCTTTCCTTAATTTTGACACAACCTGCTCTGATACCACTGATGGAGAGTGTTAATCTCCAAAAGAACAAGTTGTACTTGAATTTAGAACTCCTCTATATCAAGAACAACTTCTGACTCCACTTAATTTAGAAAACAATCACCAAATTATCAGAATTTTGGCTAACTGTTGAAAACTGAAACTTCCTGAAAAGTCTGCTACAGATTAATCACTCATTGACTAATCAATCCTGTAAAGTTTTTAATAAAACTTTGCACAATGCTTCCCCTTAAGGTTGCGCAACTTCTCCAAGTTAAATTTCTCAAAATGATTGAGTATACTGTGAGAAATGTGTGAAACACTTTACCTATGTCTGAAACACCTTCTCTGCAGTAGCGACTTTGACACCTATAACTTCTTAGCTATAGTTCTCCCAATGTCGAACCCGTTTGATCAAGATCTTTTAGCCATAGATGGCTTATCTTTCAACTTAGATTTTGAGCCCTCATTTGTGTAAAACTTTACACTATGCACTGAGCAATGTTCATTTCTCTGAACATGAAATCTGCGCCAGTTTTGTCGACTCTCAGAACATCATCACGCATGAATGTTCCTATGCAAAATTCTCTTAACCTGATGACAATTAGACTCTCAAATTCTAGCCATAGATTGATTAACTATGGACTTAGATATGTTCAGAAGGATTTCTCAAAAGATTAGCTACAGAAGTAGCAGACACCAAAACATCGGGCGCAAGATTTTTTTGATTACTCAAAAAAGTTACAACTACTTTGAGGAAGTAACTCAACTAACTTTCATGTGTCCAATGACATTTTCTGCAACTGATTTCTCTCTTCCTATTCTCTATTCTACATGCCCCGAATTTTTAAAACATTTATAGGCAAATATGTACAAATTTATGACTAATCAAAAGTGTGAGTCACCTATATCTGAACTAATGTACATATGTGTACATAGCTTTGGATTTCTGAGTATGTCCTTCCTTCAAACTTCTGAATTTGTTCTCTTCTTGATTTCTTGACTTCATTTCTTCATAAACCGTCAATTGATGATTGACATGCACCAACACACCTTCTTCATGAGACCTTAATGTCTAAATATATTTTCCTATTTGCTTTTCCAGAATAGCCTTAAAATTCTAGAAGTGAGTGAACACCTCACTCTTCTCTTTCATGAAATATACCCATGCTTTTTGTGTATGATCATCAATGAAAGTAACATAAAACCTGCAACTTCCCATAGATGTGGTCTTTGTAGGACCCCAAACATCTGTATGTACTATTTCTAGCACATTCTCACTGACATGCTTTTCATGTGAAAATGATGATCTTGACTGTTTACCAATTCACATGCTACACATACCTTTTGCATTTCTGCAACCTTGAAATTTGGTAGTCCATTGACAATCTCCTTTGATTGCATCAATTTCAACCTTTGTAAATTTGCATGTCCAATTTGTTTGTGCCAGATCTCTATATCAGCAATAACTCCTGCACCTTTTGCAAACATGATTGCATTCATTTCAAGAATTTTCACATTTAAGGTGAAAATCCTACCCACTATGTTTCCTTTGGCAATCAATCATCCACCCTATTTGTACTCTTCTACATATTACCCATCAACATTGAATCTAACTTGTAATCCATTATCAACCATTTTTCCAACAGAAACCAGACTCTTTGTTATATTTGGAACATGTAGCACATCAACAAGATGTTTTACCTTCCCGTCCTCCATAGACAGTGCTATATTTCTTGTATGCTCGATAGGATGTGATGTCTCATCACCTGTTTCAACATATCTAGGAACTGGCGATTTTTGCAAACTACTAAACCATTTTGCATGACTGTTCATGTGATTTGAAGCACCTGAATCAACATACCACACATTACCATTCAATTTTGAATTATTAGCAGACATATTCATCATATGATGTTGAACCATGAACATGTTCTCATAATCATCTGCACTTGTGGATGCAAAGTTGTTTTGTTGCCTTCTCTTATTTTGGTTCTTCAACATGCAATCACGTTCAAAGTGTCTAGGTTTACCATAATTCAAGCATCCTTTACTATCATTACTTGAATCATTTCTTTGGAAATTTTTGTAACCTCTTTGGCTCGCCTTGCCTCGAAAGTGTCCTCTTCCTCTTGCACGATTTTGTTGTTGACCATGATCTCATTTATTGTGTCCTCTTCCACTTCCGAAGCCTCTGCCTCTGCCTTTTCCTCTTCTAGAGTAGAATACCTGCTCAGAAATGGTTTTTCCTTGGGAGTTTGAATCCTCACCAAGATTCTTTTCTTCAATAATTAGCATAGATACCAGATCAGCAAAATTTTGAATATTTTCCCTGGTCTATATAGAAGTTCTATACTACATATATGCAACTCCTAAACTATGAAGTCATACTTCCACCTTATCATCGTCATCTACATTCACTCCAATAGATGCAAGTGACTCAAATATGCTTTTAATTTTCAGGTTATAGTCACTTATCGACATGCTCTTTTTCTCCAAGGTATGAAACTGGTTCTTGAGTTGCAATTTTCGTGCCTTTGTATTGGTCTTATACAATGTGAGCAAATTGTTCCAAGCCTCTTTGGGAGTCTTGGCATCTTGTATGTGCCCAATCATGCTATCCTATATGCTAACAGATAGCCAATACATTATCTTTCATGCTCCTTGATTCCATTCTTCATATGCGCTTAACTGGTCTGCAGTTCCATTCCTCTCTAGTAACTATGGAGCATTTTTGTTCTCTCCTTTGATGTACTTCCAGTAGCCTTTTCCCATCAAAAAAATTGTCATTCTGAATCTCCAAGCATGGAAGTTGTTCTTGTCCAGCTTATCTCTCATAAGCTGACTCATTCCATCTGTGTTTTTCCATTTTTCCAGCTATTCACAACACTGCAAAACACTACAAGGAGCACTTCTGCTTGAACATTGTCCCACTATGACGTGACAGTTCTATCTCAGAAGAACACAATTTTGGTGTATCAACAATACACAGAATCGCTTGAAATTTTGGATCTCGAATACATGAGCAATATCAAACACGGCGCAAGTTATAGTTTTGCAAATTGACCTGGTTTCCCTATGGGCCCCACCTTAGAGGCTCAAAACGAAGGTCAATATGGCTCCGAAATGCTCATCTGACAAAAAAAAGTGACCCTTAAGGGTATACTCCAAAAAATATTTTGAGGTCTTCTACCTTCACGCCAATTTTTGTAGCAATCTGAGGTTGTTTGTGAATCGTGCTTTCTCCATGCCTTCCCACGTACTCTTCACTGCCGGCCTTCTCCACGAGCTATCTACAACCACACTGGCTTTGATACCATGTCACGAGGAAGGAGATAAGGAAGAGAGCTCACACACACACTCTTACAATCAAAGAGAAGCACACACTCAGATTGAGGCAAGGAAGAATGATCTTCTTCTTCTTCTTCTTCTATTACATAAAAAAGAATGTACAAGAATGACCTAAAAACAAGAATACAACTACTACAATATATAAAGACTAGTACATAAAGAAAAACCTAATGTCCATGAATGAGTGAGCTGGCAAGAAACAAATGTGCCATCACTCTCGTTAGATTAATCTAATAAAGCTTAATGAAGTGTCTGTGACATATACCGGCATGACCACAATACATGTTAGAGAAATGAAAAAGTGATACGTGTCATCTTGGATCATCACATGTTGAGCTTGATATCTCAACAACATTTTTAAGTATGAACCATATATTCTTGCATCTTCTCTTGTGCAAAAAGGATAGTCCCTATAGCAACATGTCGTAACAATCATAGTATAGCATGGAGGTGTAGGGAAGCAAGATCTTGAAGCGTCAATGAGTAGGAAGATCATCATGCTATATAAGAACCATGCAAGAAATGTGATAGATATACATTCATATATATATAGTACAATGCATATATAAAGACATACAGAAATAGCTAGACACACATACACAAAAAGAGGGGAGTAGGAAATACATTGGCATGCAGAATTCTTAGGTTGGATGTCCATGTAGAAGCTTGCATGTGTAGGAGAGAGTAGTTGCAACAACAATAGAATGTGCAAAGGAGTTCAGTAGTAGATTCATCATTGTAGCTAGAAGCTTCACAGTAACGTTTATGAGTAGTTCACCGCACAGAAGCAGAATCTAGGAAGTGTGGAAGTTGTTACATAAGAACAAGCTCTAAAGTATTGTTTTTTAGGCTTATGGATTTTATTACTTATGATAAATAACATGTGGAGGTGCTCACATCTCAAAATTTATAGTAAAAGTAGATAAAAGTAAGAAGGAAAGGAGAGGTGTCTATTTTTAGACAAGGAAGGCACTTTTGTTGATAGCCTCTCAATAAAAAGAGTGGTTCTCTTAGTGTAGGTGGCCAAATTGAGTCATTCTTGTTGCGTAGCTAAGCTTACTATATAAGTAAATAAATTTTTCTACAAAATTCAACGAGAAAACTCTGCACAAGTAGGCATTTTTTGCAGATCTATTTTCTTGTGTGTATCCACTGTCTCATCAGAGACGTACCTCTCTTCAAACTTTCATATCTCACTCCTTATGAGTTCTTTTTGAGTGATTTCACTTGAAGGAGTTTCCTTAGCTCTCGTTCTTTCTAGTTATTCAAAATTTCTCATAGATCTTTTAGTTTTTCTTCTAGTTTTGATTAGTTTTCAATTCAGATAGTTAGTCATACCTTGTTGTTGTAGGCCTCCACATACCTTAACTTCAAACCATTCCATCCATCTTTTTTGATATTTTTTGTTTCTAATGCATGCTAGTTAGGTCTACTTTCAGAATATATGAGATTGGTTTCAACAAATTCCACTCAGAGATTTTCTCATTATTATTTTGCTATAGTCACCCATTTCTGTTTTCTTGAAAGTTTGTAGGAAAGTTTGATTTCTAAAATTTGGAAATATTTGTTTGATCTTTTGAAGATCTTGGGAGGTCTCATCACGTTTCTTTGTGTACTTTGATGTTTACAAGTTTGTAAACATAACATTGTGGTATCAGAGCTTTTGTTTTTTATCAGATCCCTCCTAAATCTTGTTGAATGATCTTTTTTCTATACAACGATTCAACATGGCAGATTTGAGTGCATCGATTGAGAAGTTATAATATGGGAGAAATTATCCCATGTGGCAATTTAGAAGGGAGTCTTATCTCATGTCTAAAGGTCTTTGGGGATTCATAATAGGTACAAAAGTGAAGCCAATATTACTAGAAGCTCCTACACAAGTAGATCGAGCAAGAGAGCAAGAATGGATCAAAAGAGACAGAAGATTTTTGTTTATTATATCACAAATAGTTTCGAATACCATGCTTGGACATATAAGAGGTTTGAATAATAGTATAGAAGCGTGGGAGTCTTTAGAAAGGTTATTTGCAACTACTAATAGAGTGAGGTAAACACAACTTATTGTTGAGTTGACAAGAGTAAAAAAGAAGCCACGACAATCAGTTAATGAGTTTGTTGTTCAGGTAAAATCTCTTATTGAATCATTAGCCTCTGTTGATACATCTCATTGTGAGGATATAAAGTTTAATAGCATGTTAAATGGCTTGAGAGAAGATGAAAGATGGAAATCTTTCATTATATCTATTATGACTCGAGAGAATCTACCATCCTTTGAAGACTTAAAAACACTCATGATGATTGAAGAAATCAACATAAAAGGTGGAAATTATTATCATTCACAAAGAGGTAGTCAAGGACAAGAACTTTATACTTCATCAAATAGATCAAGAGGTAGAGGCAATTGAAGAGATGGAGGAAGATTTAACAATAATGTAAGAGGAAGAGGAAGCTTTAATGCTACTAGAGGAGGAAGAACAAAGTCAACAGACTCAACCAAACTAGCAAGGTAAATTTACTTGTAATTATTGTGGTAAAGTTGGTTACTATGCCAAGGATTGCTTCTCCAACCCAAATAGAAGAGGTGGTTTTAGAGTACGACAAGGAGAAAGAGGCCAAGACCACATGCATCAAAACAACAATATAGTGCAAGAGGAGACTCTGACACAGAAGGAAAACCATCTTATGGCTATGCATATAGAGACACATAAGAGGAAGGTAAACAAAAAAACTTGGTATGTAGATAGTGGTTGCTCAAACCACATGATTGATAATATGAATATGTTTATGAACTTACACAAGCGAGACTCAAGAGTCACTATTGCTACATGAGATAGTACTAAGCATGAAGTAGTATATATTGGTGTTTGTCCACTTAATGAAACATAACTCTCAGAGATGTTTTGTTTGTTCTACTGTTACAAGAAATTTGACTTCAGTTGGACAGATGGATGACAATGGAGTGAAGGTGGATTTTGATAATAATCAGTGGCATGCTTATCAGAAGAACAATGGGACTTTTGTAATAAAAGGAGAAAAGGTAAATAGATTATATACTTATGAAGTTGAAGTTCCAGATTATGTAGGTTATACAATGGTCAATAGGACTCAAGTAAGTCAATTGGATTTATGGCATAAGAGATTAGGAAACATCAGTGTTGGTAGATTGAAGGATATTGCAAAGAAATCCTTGGTTGAAGGTCTACCACAACTACCTAAGCAAGGTTTGGATTTTGTTTGTGAGGCATGTCAGTTTGGAAAATAGGTACGAATAATTCTTTTTTCAAAAGCAGGATTGAAAAGCAGAGGTATTTTGAACTTGATTCATACTAATGTATGGGTTCCATCTCAAGAAGACTACATGGGAGGTCGCAAGTACTTTGTAATATTTTTTGATGATTTCTCAAAGTTTACATTCATTTATTTTACGAAATACAAATTAGAACTATTTGATACGTTCAAGAAGTTCAAATAATTGGTTGAAAAGCAAACAAGTCAAAGCATAAGAAGGTTGAGATCAGATGGAGGAGGTGAGTATTTTTCTAATACGTTTCTTGCATATTTGGAAGAACAGGGAATTAAAAAGGAGACTACAAATAGATACACACCTCAACAAAATGGTGTGACCAAAAGAAGAAACAGGTCTATCTTGAAGATGGGTAGGTGCATGTTAAATGAAAAGGACTTACCACTTACTTTTTGCATTGAAGCATGCAATATGGCAGTTTATGTGATGAACAGGTTACCACACTACAAGAAAAAGGGGGGCGTAGCGACGCCCCGGAATCGGGAAAAAAACGAAAACCGTCGCTTATGCGATGGAATCGTCGCATAAGCGACGGTAAAAAAATCCGATTTTTTTTTGGCCGAGCATCATCGCATAAGCGACGGTAGCGTCGCTTATGCGACGCAACACCAAAGCGTCACTAAGTGCGTCGCTAGTTAGCGACGCACTTAGCGATGTTGGCAAACTGCAGAGCGTCGCATATGCGACGCTCTGGAATGTAAAAAAAAAAATTTCAATTCTCCCGGCACATTTGTGCCGGGCCTTGAACGCAAGACCGAGAGAGAGAGAGAGAGAGAGAGAGAGAGAGAGAGAGAGAGAGAGAGAGAGAGAGAGAGAGAGAGAGAGAAAGAGCGCGCACGAGAGGGAGAGAGAGAAGGGAGACGATTGACAGGTATGCGCACACACACACTTACACACACACATATACACGAATAGACACACACACACATACGCATAGACACACACACATACACACAAATACACACACATAGACACACATACACAAGACGCGCACACACATACACACACATAGACGCTCACACACATACACACACATATACACACACAGACACATACACACATAATGATGCATCCACACACATACACATGCATACACACATAGACACACATATACACACACACATATGCATACACACACACATAGAGAGACATACACACACATACACATACATGCATACACATACACACATAAACACATACACACACATAGACACATACACACATAAACACATACACACTCATAGGTACACACACATACACATAGACACACACACATATAGTATATACACACACATGCACACATAGACACATACACACATACACATGCATACACACACATACACATGCAAACACACATACAGACACATATACACACACATACACACACATATATGCATACACACACATAGAGAGACATACACACATAAACACATACATGCATACATTTGCATACATAATGCATATGCATATGCATATAATGTACATACGTACTTACATGCATACATAATGCACATGCATAGATACATACACACACACAGATACATACACACATAGACACATACACACACATGAACACATACATACTCATAGATACACACACATACACATAGACACACACACATACACACACAGACACACATACACATAGACGCGCACACACATACACACACATAGACGCTCACACACATACACACACATATACACACATAGACACATACACACATAATGATGCATCCACACACATACACATGCATACACACATAGACACACATATATACACACACATATGCATACACACACACATAGAGAGACATACACACACATACACATACATGCATACACATACACACATAAACACATACACACACATAGACACATACACACATAACCACATACACACTCATAGGTACACACACATACACATAGACACACACACATATAGTATATACACACACATGCACACATAGACACATACACACATACACATGCATACACACACATACACATGCATACACACATACAGACACATATACACACACATACACACACATATATGCATACACACACATACACACACATATATGCATACACACACATAGAGAGACATACACACATAAACACATACATGCATACATTTGCATACATAATGCATATGCATATGCATATAATGTACATACATACTTACATGCATACATAATGCACATGCATAGATACATACACACACAGATACATACACACATAGACACATACACACACATGAACACATACATACTCATAGGTACACACACATACACATAGACACACACACATACACACACATACACACATAATGATGCATACACACACATACACATGCATACACACATACAGACACATGTACACACACATACACACATAATGATGCATACACACACATACACATGCATACACACATACAGACACATGTACACACACATTCACACACACATTCACACACATTCACACACATATACATACATGCATACATATTGCATATGCATATGCATACATACATACTTACATGCATATGCATACACACACACATATGCATACATACATACTTACATGCATATGCATACACATGCATATGCATATGCATACATAATGCATATGCATATGCATACATAATGCATATGCATATGCATACATAATGCATATGCATATGCATACATAATGCATATGCATATGCACATACATAATGCATATGCATATGCATACATAATGCATATGCATATGCATACATACATACTTATATGCATACATAATGCACATGCTTACATACACTGTCATAATGTATACACACACACATACACACATAGACACATACACACATAATTATGCATACACACACATACATATGCATACACACACATATGCATACATACATGCATACACATACACACACATAGATACATACATACACATAAATACATATACACTCATAGACACACACATACACATAGACACACACACATATACACACACATACACACATAGACACATGCACACGTAATGATGCATACACACATACACATGCATACATAGACACACATAATAATGCATACACACACATACATATGCATACACACACATGCATACAAACATATACACACATATACACACACACATGCATACACACATATACACACACATATACACATATACACATACACATGCATACACACACACATGCATATACACATACAAACACATATACACACACACATACACACATAGATACATACACATGTAATGATGCATACACACATACACATGCATACATAGACACACATAATAATGCATACACACACATACATATGCATACACATACATATGCATACATACATGCATACACATACACACTTAGACACATAGACACACATAGATACATACATACACATAAACACATACACACTCATAAACACACACACATACACATAGACACACACACATATACACACACATACACACATAGACACATGCACATGCAATGATGCATACACACGTACAAATGCATACATAGACACACATAATGATGCATACACACACATACATACATACATGCATACACATACACACATAGATACATACACACACGTAGATACATACATATACATAAACACATACACACTCATAGACACACACATATACACATAGACAGCACACACATATACCTACACACATACACACATAATGACGCATACACACACATACACATGCATGCACACACATACACATGCATGCACACACATACACATGCATACACACACATACACGTATATATATATTGATTTCTAACCATTTTGTTTTATATGTTAGGTATTATGGATCCCAGTAAAGAGAGAAAGGTGAAACTCACTCTCATAAAAAGTCTTATGAGAGCAAGAGTTCCGTCAGATACTCTAGGGGCCATAATGCGCGACTACGTAGAGATGTCCGATGAGGAGCTGGATTATACGATCCAGATGCTTACGCGATCAGACGAGGGCTCTTCTGCGGATCCACATGCAGGAAGAGAGCTATCTGCTCATAGGTATGTTTTTTTTCATAAATTTTTTTAATGATATTATAGCACATATTTTTATTTATTTCTTTCTATCTATTTTCAGGACACCTATACCACCTCCAGCACGTGATAGCAGAGCAGAGACGTTGCCTATGAGGACATGCATAGGCACGTTAGGACTAGAGTGCGACATAGAGCCAGAGGGGAATATTGTATACATAGGAAATGGATTGGAGTTCAAGAGGAGAATGCGTGCACTATGCGACTCTTACCTGTGCTTTATCCACTTACCGTGGAAGTAAGTAAAAGTTTTACATATAAATTGAAATATATATCTTATGTTTTATTTATATTATGTTTTTTATTTTTGTAGTGAGCATGATGAGAGGGATAAAAAGTACATGCTCAGTTCACTTGAGACGGAGTTTGGGACAGGGTGGTCTCTTAAATGGTGTTTAAAAGAGATGCGGACACTTATGGCGCATCGTCGTGACAATGCACGGTATGTATGTATATGAGAGAGAGAGAGAGAGAGACAGAGAGCACTAATCTCGATATTAGGGTTTTGAAATCCCTAATTTAAAAACTCTAATTCAACCTTTAGCCATATGTTTGAAGTATATGTACACCTCCGACGTCCTACTAGAGAGATGTCTCTCCTCCCAACCTTATGCCTCTATATATAGCTACTCAAATCAACGAGGATCATGATTCATAATATATGTAAAGATATATACACATCATGTAGATAGGATACATAAATATAAAATGGAGTAGATATATTATGCTTCACACATATATGCCTAAATGCACACATAAATATATATATACATACTAACATATTTACATGTACATATTTACACATACATGTACATGCCTACATGCACACATAAACATATATATACATGCATACATATTTACATGTACATATTTACACATACATGTACATGCCTACATGCACACATAAACATATATATACATGCATACATATTTACATGTACATATTTACACATAGACACATATACATATATACATGTACACAATTATAAACACTTGCATATATTACGTACATGAATACATGTATACATATATCACACACATGCAAACACATACATATACATGAAATACATATATATGCATACTAATATATGTATACATATAATACACATGAATACACACACATATGCATACATACATGATAAAAATTTACTCCTCGAAGATAAAGCTATATATAAAATAATTAGGCATACCCCCGAGCTTCATGTTCTAACTTAGAAGAACATGATTTCATCTCTCTAGTAGGATTCATTGTTATTCAAGTTAATAAAAAAAACCTATTATCTGATATCCATTCAGAAGCTTCAAGTTACTATCTAATCTGCTCATATGTTTTCATTATTGCCATCATTTTGGTAAGACATCAATATAGTCTCATCTTCATTATCCTTATTGATTTCATTTATTTCTTCTATTGTTAAATCTATGTTCTCATGAATCACATCATCTATTGGTGGATTAATATCTATTTCTGGTAATTCCTCTTCCTCATCAGTAGAATCAGCATGTAGAGAATTATCCTCTTCATCAAAAAGATTAGTATCATTATCACGTATAATGAGTCTAATTTCTATTCCAGATGTTGATGTATCAGTATCTGATGCTGAATCATCAAGAGGACTTTCTTCAATCTCTCTAACAATAAACTGTTCAAACAATGACCTACCTCTAGGTTGCACATGAATGACTTGCCACCAAGGATGAGCATCTGGGTTTTTATAAAAAAATGCTTGTTCAATATGCCTAGGAAGAATATATGGTTCTTTAGTAGATCGCATTACCTTGGAAGAATCAATTGCCCAAAACCTAGATAATTCCTTTCTTATTGTAGAATTACTACCTTTATACTCCGCTCGATACCAGTCAACCTTCAAAATGACCTATCAAAATATATAACAACAAAAACGTCCCATTATTAGGTGCTTAAAAAAATAACTAACTCTAAAAAAAATATATAAACTTTTTTCTACCTGTTGGAATGTACGAAATGAAATTTTGTAGATACCAACAATAGTTCCTACGTACCCAAGTTCGCTATCTATAAGGTTCGTATCTTTTGAGCTAGCACGTGATAGTTGCTTGAAACAAGCAACAATACTAGAATCCTCTGTTTTACGTAAAGAATCAATGGATTTGATTCTAATATGCTGTCCAAAAGCCCACATATTAGTGAACATTCGAGCCTGCAAAATAAATTCAATTAGTAAATAGAAACTAACATACATATATGAAAAAAATAAAATATATATTTTAATAAAATTACCTTTTGTTCACAACCTATCATTAACTCTCTTTGCTCATCTGAGATTTCTTCATTATTTGCGTTGGCGCGTTGCAAACGACTATATAGCCAATCCGTGAAAGAAGGTATATCTGTAATCTCATTATTATCGAGATTACGTCTAGATCTTTTGTTTTTTCACCTTTTACTTTGGAGACTTTGAAGTTCCTCGTACTCGCTAACGAATGCTTGCATGCATTCGCTATTATATGCTACAAAAGTAGAAACATCATTTTTTTCTTGAAATGTAAATAAGAATGGAACCCCCTTACCTGATAATACCTCATCTGTTATTTTTGAAGAAGACTCGTTGGTCCGTGCACGTGGAGCTTCTTCATGAACTCTTTCAAGGTACTCACTAACGTAATACATGCACTCTTCAAGCATCCAACCCTTTGCCATGGATCCTTCTGGTTTTGCTCTTTGTCGCACATAACCTTTTAGTATTCCCATAAATCGCTCGACCCAAAACATCCATCGAGTGTTGACAACACCGGCAATCTCTATCTCATCTTCAAGATGGACTAGTAAATGAACTTGAATATCAAAAAATGAAGTAGGAAGTTCTTTTTCCATCAAACATAGTAGCTCTTTGCATTCACGTTTTTTTTGTGGGATCGAATTTTTATCGATCTCTTTGGATGGAATCCACCTATACAAATCATAAAAACAATTGTAAAGAAGTTAATTAAAAAATAAAAGATATCCAATATTCATACATATTAAATATAAAAGTATCATAATTACCTTATAAGTGATCCAAGACGATAGATCACATCTCGTACTCCTTTCGTTGTACATCCATCGATAACCAAAGGTAAAATATGTTTCAAAAAGTTATGCCAGTCATGGGTCTTTAATCCAGATAAGCTCTTATCATCCATAGTAAACATGTTTTGAAACGATGCTCCATATCCTGTAGGAGTCTTGATCAATTGAATTCTATTGTTGATAGTCTGTATCTCTTTTGTCGTAAGTACCCAAGGAGCAGATACATAAGTCGTTTCTTGTCGATGTCTATCAAAAACTGGCCATAACTTTGGTTTGGATTTTTGATCTTTCAAATCATTCCTTGATGTTGTGGTATCTTTTAGTCCAAGAAGATGCTGCCATAGTGAATAACCAATATTTTTGAATATATGCATAGGATCAAGAAGATGACATACTTTTAACTCTTTCCAATACTCCAAAGAATACCATATTGATATGTTCTCTGCGAGTGCCAATTTCCCTTTACCTCTGTTCACATACTCATTATCTGAATCATCACTGAAGATTTCTGCTTCTGGATCTATCAGAGGTCCATCTGTCCATTTTTTATACCAATCCATAGGCGTCATAGGTTTTGGATACTGGCATGTTTCAAGCTTTCCATTAAAATGTATCGCTTCTCTTTTAGATCTTAATGGATGATCATTAGGCAAGAATCGTCGATGTCGAAGATAAATATTTTTGTTGAGATTCTTACTATAGATTGATCTCAACCAATCACCACAATATGGACAAGCTTTATAACCCTTAGTAGATATTCCTGCATCATGGAAAAGGATAAAAATATAATTAGATTAAATCATATTTATTTACATGCATATTGAATAAAAAAATTACATCAATACCTGAACAAACGCCATATCCAGGAAAATCGTGAATAGTCCAAGCCACAATACCACGAATCGTAATATGTCTTTCATTGATGCTTTTTGATATATCAATTACATTAATACCTCTCCATAACTCTTGAAGATCGTCAATGAGAGGAGCAAGATATACATTCATATCTTTAACTTGTCTTTTGCCTGGGATTAAAAGTGAAAGCATTAAAAGTTCCTTTTTAATGCTAAGATATGGCGGAAGATTGTAGTTTATGACTACCACTGGCCATGTTGACCATTTACTGGATTTCATGGAGAATGGATTAACCCCATCTAATGCAACTCCTAACTTTAGATTCTGTGGATTTTGTGCAAATTCAGGCCATGTAGAATCAATATGCTGAAAAGCAACACTATCATGAGGAATTCTGATTATTCCATCAGTACTTTTGTGATCATGTCCCCAAGTCAAAAGCTTTGATAATTCGGGGCTTTGAAACATATGTCTAATCCGTGGAGCCAATGGAAAATGTCTCAATACCTTATTCGGGATTTTACCTTCTTCACCCTTATATCGAGGAGATTGACATTTGGGACATGTCAAAGAGTCTGCATATTCACCTCTATATAAAATACAATCGTTAGGACATGCATGTATACATTGATAATCTATACCAAGATTGTTGATTATCTTCTTCATTTCATCATGTGAGGTAGGAAGAATATTTTGACTTGGTAAAACCTTTTCAGATAATAACCTGTAAGTTTATCAAAAAAATGATATATTAAAGAAAGTAAATAAATAAATATACATATATATATGCATATAATTTTATATATGTGTATGCTTATGTGCATCTTTCAAAATATTTCCGCAAAATTTGATTGTTTTGGATGGCAGGATATGATTGTTTGTTTTGGAGGATATGAAGTATATACCTTCATTGAATGATTTGTCGATTCTATCATATGTTCAGTTTGAAAGTGCGAGAAGCGAGTTTATAATTGCTATTCAAAGAATTTGGCACTGTTTATAGGCCATACGATGGTGACCTGGATGAATCGCATGCACAGAGGTTACTCAAGATAGAGCAACCTGATTATAAGGGACTAGTACTAGCAAGATTCCTGGGGTATGCAGTAAACCTCTTGCATTTCAAAAGTGATCCTCTCAAGCCACTGAAGTTTTTTAAACAAGCTGTATAAAAGTGATCCTCTCAAGCCACCATGATTTCCACTTTGTATCCTAAAGTTCAAATGCTCATCATTGACATGCAAGAGGTTTACTGCATACCCTAGGAATCTTGCTGGCACTAGTCCATTATAATCAGATTGCTCTATCTTGAGTAACCTCTGTGCATGCGATGCATCCAGGTCACCATTGTATGGCCTATAAACAGTGCCAAATTCTTTGAATACAAATTATAAATCCGCTTCTCACACTTTCAAACTGAACATATGCATGAATCGACAAATCATTCAATGAAGGTACATACTTCATATCCTCTAAAACAAACAATCGTATCCTACCATCCAAACAATCAAATTTTTTACGAATATTTTGAAAGATGCATTAATAGTTTTAAAAGATGCGCGGACAAAAAGTGTCCATTCAATTCAAGTTCTTGTTCTTACCTTATCTATAGTAAGAATAAAAACCTGCATATATATATATATATATATATATATATATATATATATATATGCACATATATATAAATAGATAGAAAATTGAAAATTATACCTTAATAGTGTCGAAACAGATACATTACTCCATCCAAAACGATTTTGAAGGTTGAGAATAAGTAAGCTCGCACTTAGTCGTGTCAAACGACTTCCTTCATATACATGCTTTAGACATTCCTCTCGAAGATATTTCTCACTTTTAGAAATATCCATGCTCTCACTGTCATTTTGATACCAATCCTCAATAAAATCTGTCATGCCATCATCTTCATCATTGTCACACAAATCTTGTACTTTATCATCTTTTGAATATAGATCTTTCAACTTTGCATATTGCACAGGCTTAGTTTTGCGTAGCCTCCTCATGGAAGCTTCTGATAAATGAGGTTTTATTGGTAATTGTGAATGTTGTGGACGAATATCATCAACATCATACGTTGGAATCTACACATATAAATAAAACTCATTAGTATTCCATAAATGAATAAAAATTAAACTTCAAATATAAAATTAAGTATATAACTTATTAAATATGGATAGAAAATTTTTATTCTCTCAAGCTAAAAGGTGCTCTTGGAGGTCTACGCCATCCATAATTCACTAATAGTTCATCACCAGCATGTAATGTAGTAATAGCATTGACAACTATGTATCTTGATACATCTCTACTCATGTATGGTGATTCATGACTATTTTCACGCTCCTCAAATGTGCAATTAGTCCTTGAACTATTATGTAACCCTCGACTACTATTTATTAAACCTGCTATATTTCCATGTGTGTAAGGTCTTCCATCAATATATAATCTTTCATTTTCTGCATGTAAAATCCTTCTACTAGTAAGAGATGCTGCGTTCAAGCATATTCCATAAGTACTCATGCTTTGAACATAACGTGAAAGTCGATGCCAATCTCCCCATCCATATATAGGACCACAAAATGACATAAGAGTGACTTCAGAGTTCGGAGGCACATACAAATCCTCTACAATAAAGAGACCACGACCAGCATTAGTAATAGTGGATGGAGCAATCATATAGCGATTACCCCAAAAGTTGAAAACCTCTCCATCTAAAGGAAGTGGTCCTCTATTCCATCCTCCATATCTTCTTCTATCATATGTTTGTACTAAAGAACGATCACGAGCTGGCAATGGATAATCTCCAGCCGTTTCATTCTCTAAACCAGGAGGTAGAGGATTTCTAGAAACCTCTGCTTGTAATTGATGAACAGCAAGTCCATGACGTGTACGAGGTATATTAACATTATGAGAAAAATCATCGTCATCATCATCATCGAGCAAGTATTCCTGTATATCAATAATAATTTGATTTTATACATGGTTTTTAAATAAAAAAATGACATTAATATATATAAAAAATACATACCCAAGCATTATCACGTTGACTAGGTGATGGTGCATGCTCAAAAGTACCATACTCTGCCTCATGTTGAATACATTCCAATCGTGGTCTTGGATACGTGCCATAACAAGAGTTACACCAACATATAATATGCTCTTGATAGTAAAATTCATCATAATTCCTATCGGAGGACACATGTGAAGTCGTTGCATGGGTAGGAGGTGGTGGAGTACCCTCTGATTGATCACAATCTGCACATCATAAGAAACATAAAAAAAATATATAAGTTATGTATCCATCAAATATAGTTAAAATTAAATATTTCATATACTTACAGTATAAAGTCGTTGCACGATGAGGAGACGGTGGTGGAGTTCCATCTGATTGATCAGAATCTACAAATAATGGTATTTGATATTAATAATTTGATTATCTACATAAATAAAAAATTCACATATACATATTTACACATACACACATATTCACATATACACATTTATACATACACATATATTCACATATACACAACACATATTATTGTGGGATAAATGCATGTATTTTGTATGAATGAGTGTATATGCATGCATGTGTGTGTACGTATATATGTGGATATGTATATGTGTGTTTATGTTATATGTATGTATATGTGTATATATATACATATATGCATGCGTATATGTTTGCATGTATATGTGTATGTGGGCATGTGTATGTGTATATGTGTGTATATATGTGTATGTATTCTGACTTTTTTTTCTGTTTGAGATTATATTAACAGGAGATATTGTATGGTCGAAAAAAATAAGAGGCGAGCTAACATACCACCTGAGTCGTGGCAGTTTTTTCGTAGACAGCTACGTCTTCAAGAGTCATTTCCTCAGCAGAAGGTACACAAATTAATAGTTTATATTTATAATTTTAGATATTTTAGTAATTTTTAAATTTAATTTATGTATTTTTTTCCTTGAATAAACAGGCTGCTGCAAAGAAGAGAGTGGAGTCGGGCCACACATCGCACTTAGGCCAAATGGGCCATAATGGTTTTGTAGCTACGTTTCTAAGTATATGTGTTATTGTGAGTATATTTTTTATTTTAGTTAAAATGCAAGCAACTAATGTTTTTTATTTGTTTCATTGCAGCGAAAGGATTATGGCCGATATCCTACGAAACACGAGATCGAGTATGCTACACATTTTGGATATCGGCGTTTGAGCGAGTATATACAAGATCATCCTGATGCCTTTGTGAGTATTTTTAAATTTTATATAATTATTTTGTTGTTATGAATGTTTTAATTATTTTATTATTTTATGTTTGTTATATGTAATACAGGAGTATTATGGGGAGACAAATATGGATGAGGTGGAGAGACAGACACAGGAGGGACGATCTCGATCGTCACAGGGTGATCATGAGGATGAGGATGAGGAAGATCAGGATGATCATGATATTGCTGATGATGATGATGATCATGATGATGATGATTAGGATTTTAGACGTTGATTATGACATTGGATTATATGTATTTACATTGATATATATATATTTATCTATATATTTTTCATTTCAGTCATGTTTTGAATTGTGTGTATGGTATTAAGTAATGAAGAGTTTTGTTCTATTGATTGTTATTATTGTTTATATTAAGCATGTGTTTTAATACTTTAATTATATAATTCATTCATATGTGTGTACCTAAGTGTATATGTATGTGTGTGTATATGTATGTATGTGCATGTGTATGTGTGTGTATATGTATGTATGTGCATGTGCATGTATAAGTGTATATGTGTGTATGAGTATGTGCATGTGCATGTGTATGTGTGTATATGTATATGCATGTATATGTATAACTCTATGTGTATGTGTGTGTATGTGCATGTATATGTGTATATGTGCATGTGTATGTGTGCGTATATGTATGTATATGCATGTGCATGTATAAGTGTATATGTATGTATCAATATGTGCATGTTCTTGTGTATGTGTGTGTATATGTATAACTCTATGTGTATGTGTGTGTATGTGCATGTATATGTGTATATGTAGGTATATGCATGTGTGTGTGCTTCTTCATCATGTATAAGTGTATGAGTGCATATCAATAAGTGTGAGTATGGTATGTAATGAAAATAACACAATTCAAATGATCTACAAATAATAGAAATTGTACTTACAATTGTGATCCATAGTTTTTGCTTGGTTAGCTTCTTGAATAACCTGCAATAAAGAGAGAGAAGAGAGAGAGAGAGAGAGAGAGAGAGAGAGAGAGAGAGAGAGAGAGATCTAGAGAGAGAGAGAGTGAGATCTAGAGAGAGAGAGAGATCTAGAGAGAGAGAGAGAAAATTCAAAGAGAGAAAGATGTAGAAAGAGAGAAACAAAGACAGAGGGAGACAATAACAGAGAGCTTAAGCAAAACAACAATTCTGCATATACTTGCTTCAGCTCGTAAGCGCAGCGCAATTGCGAACGTTGGAGAGCTCTTTGATCGGATGCGTGAAAATGCCGATTGCAGAGCCTCCAACGTTTTAATTTTTGTCCGTCAACAGATCATCGTATAAGCGATGCAACGCGTCGTCGTATAAGCGACATTTGCTTAGCGTCGCGTATACGACGGTCTGCACCGTCGCTTATACGACGGTGTGGACCGTCGCTTATGCGACACAAAAAAGAGTCGCTTATACAACGGTCTGCACCGTTGCTTATACGACGGTGTGGACCGTCGCTTATGCGACGCAAAAAAGCGTCGCTTAAGCGACGCCTTTGACAAGCGTCGTTTAAGCGACGTTAGGCGGAAGCGTCGCAATAGAGGTCACTTTTTGCGTCGTATAATCGACGGTCCGCGCTCGACGGTAATTCCGATGCAAGTTGCAATTTTATAGCGACGAAATTCTGTCGCGTTAACCGTCGCTACACGCCCGTATTCCTTGTAGTGCCATCTACTCAAATTCATGTACATAAAGCACCTTAGGATTTTTTGATGGATCAAAACAAGATATTCCTAATTGCAAAATTTGTTCATGTTCCACAACAGTTAAGGTCGAAGTTGGATCCAAGTTCACAAAAAATTATTTTCATTGTTATGGCAAAAGGGCAACCAGGATATAGATGTGTGAACCCAGATACAAGAGAGGTAATTGTTTTGAGAGATGTTATTTTTTAATGAAGGTATATCTTTGTATAAGCATGAAGTTCAGGTACATGAAGAAGGAATTGCAAAAAGTCATGAAGAAGAGCAAGTTCTCCAAGCTCACCACAAATCCAACAGATGGATAGATAAATAGATAGATAGATAGATAGATAGATAGATAGATAGATAGATAGATAGATAGATAGATAGATGATGGAGAGTGTTAATCTCCAAAAGAACAAGTTGTACTTGAATTTAGAACTCCTCTATATCAAGAACAACTTCTGACTCCACTTAATTTAGAAAACAATCACCAAATTATCAGAATTTTGGCTAACTGTTGAAAACTGAAACTTCCTGAAAAGTCTACTGCAGATTAATCACTCATTGACTAATCAATCCTGTAAAGTTTTTAATAAAACTTTGCACAATGCTTCGCCTTAAGGTTGCGCAACTTCTCCAAGTTAAATTTCTCAAAATGATGGAGTATACTGTGAGAAATGTGTGAAACACTTTACCTATGTCTGAAACACCTTCTCTGCAGTAGCGACTTTGACACCTGCAACTTCTTAGCTATAGTTCTCCCAATGTCGAACCCGTTTGATCAAGATCTTTTAGCCATAGATGGCTTATCTTTCAACTTAGATTTTGAGCCCTCACTTGTGTAAAACTTTACACTATGCACTGAGCAATGTTCATTTCTCTGAACATGAAATCTACGCCAGTTTTGTCGACTCTCAGAACATCATCACACATGAATGTTCCTATGCAAAATTCTCTTAACCTGATGACAATTAGACTCTCAAATTCTAGCCATAGATTGATTAACTATGGACTTAGATATGTTTAGAAGGATTTCTCAAAAGATTAGCTACAGAAGTAGCAGACACCAAAACATCGGGCGCAAGATTTTCTTGATTACTCAGAAAAGTTACAACTACATTGAGGAAGTAACTCAACTAACTTTCATGTGTCCAATGACATTTTCTACAACTGATTTCTCTCTTCCTATTCTCTATTCTACATGCCCCGACTTTTTTAAAACATTGATAGGCAAATATGTACAAATTTATGACTAATCAAAAGTGTGAGTCACCTATATCTGAACTAATGTACATATGTGTACATAGCTTTGGATTTCTGAGTATGTCCTTCCTTCAAACTTCTGAATTTGTTCTCTTCTTGATTTCTTGACTTCATTTCTTCATAAACCTTCAATTGATGATTGACATGCACCAACAGCTCCCCCTCAATCATTAATTGAGGTTCTTCTCTATCTTCTTAATTCCTGCCATATCCTTGAATCTCTGTAGCTTTGGTCCATCTAGACTTTTTGTCATCATATCTGCAAGTTGATCTTTTGTAGGAGTATGCATAACTTCAATTTCCTTATCAATGACCTTCTCTCTTAGAAAATGATACTGTATTTCAATATGCTTAGTTCTAGCATGAAACACAGGATTAGCTGCCAAGTATAGAGAACTCATATTGTCTCCACAAATAATAGGAGTACTTTGAATCACATCAAAAACCTTCATAAGTGTCTTTAGCCATATTACCTCCTTTGCAGCTTCCACCATGCCTTTATATTCTGCTTCTGTAGATGACAAAGCAACTGTATGTTGCTTCTTAGAACACCATGAAATCAATTTGTCTCCTACATAGCACAAATATCCATGTGTTGATCTTCTATCATCCACATTACCTGCCCAATCTGCATCACTATATATCTTCACTCTTGTATCAGAAGTAAATCCATAGTACAGCCCTTCTTTGAGTGTACCCTTGATGTACCTAAGTACTCTTTGTCCTACAATCCAATGTTCCTTTCTAGGACAATGCATGAATTGTGAAAGCACACCAACTGCATATGACAAATCAGGCCTTGTCAATGTAGCATAAATCAAGCTACCAACCAAACTTTGATAAAGCTTCATGTCTCTGAATTCTTCTCCTCCAAATCTAGACAATTTATGGTTCACTTCCAATGGTGTAGGTGCAACCCTGCAATCTTCCATTTTAAATTTGGTTAGCAAATTTTTAAGATACCTTTCTTGGGTCACATATACTCCATGTTGAGTATATAAAATCTCCATTCCCAAGAAGAATGACAAGTTTCCCAAATCACTAAATTTAAACTCTTTCTCCATCTGCTTCTTGATCATTTGTATTCCTTTATCATCTGTTCCTGTAAGTATTATGTCATCAACATAAATACAAACATAAATGAATCCTTCTTCACTTGCTTTGACTAGCAAGCTACTATCTGCCTTTGATGCTTGAAATCCAAGATCATTCAAAAACTTTACAATCCTATAATTCCATGCCCTTGGGGCCTGCTTTAATCCATACAAAGCTCTCTTGAGCTTACACACATAATTTGGACTCACTTGATCTTTGAATCCATCTGGTTGCTCCATGTACACTTCATCTGAAATGTAACCATTCAAAAAAGCATTTTTAACATCTAATTGAGATAGCTTCCAACCTTTACAAGCAGCAATTGCTATGAGAGTTCTGATGGTTGTCATCTTTGCCACAGGACTATAAGTCTCATCATAGTCCACTCCATATGTATGTGCATACCCTTTCACAACAAGTCTGGCTTTGTACCTAGACACACTTCCATCTGCAAATCTTTTTGTTTTGTAAACCCACTTACATCCAATAATTTTCTGGCTATTAGGTTTAGGAACCAGATCCCAAGTCTGATTCTCTATCAATGCATCATACTCCTCTTGCATGGCTTCTTCCCAATTTCTCTTGCCTTTGGCTTCATCATATGTAGATGGATCTTCATCTGCTTTTACCAAATAAGCATAATCTTTAGTAGTCAAGAATGAGGTGTCATAGCTATACCTTGTAGGTTGCCATTTGTGCCTAGATGACCTCCTAACTTTTGTTGGAGAATGTTAATCTCCAAAAGAACAACTTACTCTTGTGATTAGAGCACCTCTATACCAAGAGTAAGTCAAACACTCCACTAATTTAGAGGATCAATTGCTAACTTATCAGAAATTAACAAATCTGTGAAGTAGATGATACACAGAAAAGTCTGCTGCATTGTTCATTCACATTGACCTATCAAATCTGTAAAGTTTTTGATGAAACTTTGTACGAATCATCTCCTAGAGATTGCGCAACTATTCCAAGTTGAATTACTCCAAAAGATTAAGTATAACTTGAGAAATTGATTTCACAAGTTACCTATGTCAGAAACTGTTATCCAAAACAGTCGACTTTACACCTGTAACTTTAAAGACTTGGTTCTCCTTGAATAGAACCCTTTTTACAAAATGCTTCTAGACATAAGTAGCTTATCTTCCAACTTAAAGATTAAGCCCTCACTCATGCAAAACTTTAAACTGTGCTAGGAGAAATGACCAAAACATTAACTTCGAAATATGCGCCTGTTTTAGGAACCAGTGAATACATTTCACATATGAATGTTCCTACACTCAATTCACTCAGCCTGATTACAATTGGAAGCTGAAACTTTGCACAGAGGTCAAGCAACTCTCAACTTAGACTTGTACAAAAGCATTCCACAATTGATCTACTGTAGAAGGAGAACACACAGAAACATCGGGCGCAAAATTTTTCATTTACTCAGAGAAAATACAACTGAGTGATGAGAGCTAACTCAAATTCACTTTCCTCTATCTTAAAACTTCTATCTCCCTCATTCTTGACTTCTAACAAATGTCACATAAGCTCTCATACATGCCCCGACTTTTCTCAAGGTATTTATAGATAATTTGTACATAATTCTTACTGAACAGAAGATCTAAGTCATCTATGACTATGCTAATGTACATATGTGTACACTTCTCTTGTCCTCTGATTGTAATCTTCTTCCACACTTTAGGAATTGATTCTTCCTTCATCATTTGATCTTCCAAGCCTTCAATTGGTGATTGATATACACCAACAGCTCCCCCTCAATCATCAATTGAGGTCTTCTCTGTCTTCTTGATACTTGCCATGTCTTTGAACCTTTGTAGCTTAGGTCCATCCAAACTCTTTGTCATCATATCTGCCACCTGTTCTTTTGTTGGAGTGTACATCACTTCAATCTCTTTATCTAGTACCTTTTCCCTCAAGAAATGATACTGTATCTCTATATGCTTAGTCCTGGCATAAAAAACAGGGTTAGCTGCCAAATACAAAGAACTCATATTGTCTCCAAAAATTATTGGAGTACTATGATCAGTCTCAAAACTTTTCATCAAGGTCTTCAACCATATGACTTCTTTTGCAGCTTCTACCATTCCCTTATACTCAGCTTCTGTGGATGATAAAGCAACTGTATGTTGCTTCTTTGAACACCAAGAAACTAACTTATCTCCAATATAACATAGATATCCATGAGTAGACCTCCTATCATCTGAGTCACCTGCCCAATCTGCATCACTAAACACTTTGATTCTTGTGTCAGAAGTGAAACCATAATACAAACCTTCACTTAGGGTTCCTTTGATATATCTGAGTACCCTTTGGGCTGCAATCCAATGAGTCTTCTTTGGACAATGCATGAATTGTGACAACACACCTACTGCATATGATAGATCTGGCCTTGTCAAGGTAGCATAGATTAGACTACCTACCAAACTCTGATATTTCTTCATGTCATTGAACTCTTCACCTCCATACCTGCTCAATTTATGATTTACCTCCAATGGTGTGGTTGAGATCTTGCAATCTTCCATGTTAAACTTGATCAAAAGATTCTTCAAATATCTCTCTTGTGAAACATATACTCCATGTTGAGTATACACTATCTGCATTCCTAGAAAATAAGATAAGTTTCCCAAGTCACTTATCTTAAACTCCTTCTCTATTTGCTTCTTGAGTTCATTGATTCCTTGAGCATCTGTTCCTGTAACAATAATATCATCAACATAAATGCACATGTAAATGTATCCATTTTCACTTGCCTTCACTAGCAAGCTACTATCTGCTTTTGATGCTTGAAAACCACATTCATTCAAGAACTTGACCAATCTGTAATTCCAAGCTCTTGGGGCTTGCTTCAACCCATATAAAGCTCTCTTGAGCTTACACACATAATCTGATCCAAATGATTCCATAAAGCCTTCTGGTTGCTCCATGTATACTTCATCTGCAATGTAACCATTAAGAAATGCATTCTTCACATCCAATTGTGATAATTTCCATCCCTTGCAAGTAGCAATAGCAATCAATGTCCTAATTGTAGACATCTTAGCAACAGGACTAAAGGTTTCATCATAATCTACCCCATAAGTTTGGGCATAACCTTTAACCACTAGTCTAGCCTTATATCTAGACACCTTACCATCTGCAAACCTCTTTGTTTTATATACCCACTTGCATCCAATGACTTTCTGATTCTTTGGTCTTGGTACTAATTCCCAAGTTTCATTTTCAAGTAGAGCATCATACTCTTCTTGCATTGCCTTCTCCCAATTCTGTTTACCTTTGGCTTCTTCATAAGTAGTTGGATCTTCTTCTGTTTTCACAATGTAGGCATAATCTTTTGTTGTTAGGAAAGATGTATCATAACTATACCTTATAGGCTCTTTCCTTTCTCTTGTAGATCTCCTGATTTCTGCACTTCTTGAAGTTTCAGCCTCATTTGATTCTGGATCAAATCTTGGCCCTTCTTCTACATGATCCTGCACTCTACATCTAGAGTCAACTTCATCAACAATTTCTTCACATACTTTTACCTTTGCCTTTCCTTTCCTTTGAATTTCTTCAACACCTGTATACTCATTTGGTGATCCTGAATACCACACATTTTGCTCATCAAATGTCACATCTTTAGTAACAAGAAATTGCTTTGTGGATGGACTCCACAACCTGTAACCCATTTGTCTATCATCATATCCAATAAACACATACTTCTCTGCTTTTGGTTCTAGCTTATGTCTTAATTGTGAAGGAACATAAGCATATGCAATACATCCAAATACTTTGCAATGATCAAGACTAGGCTTCTTACCCCACCATGCTTCATAAGGGGTTCCTCCATCCAAAGCTTTGCAAGGCAACCTATTCACAAGGTATGTTGCAGTGTTAATGGCCTCTGCCCATAAGTAATTTGGACAATTCTTTTCCTTCATCATGGCTCTTGCAAACTCTACAAGAGTCCTATTCCTCCTTTCTGCTACTCCATTTTGTTGAGGGGAGTACCTGCAAGTCACTTCTCTTTTGATACCTGCATTCCACAAATAATCATCAAACTCTTTTGAGAAATACTCTCCCCCTCCATCTGATCTTAACCTCTTTAGCTTTTGTCCTGTGATCCTTTCTGCATAAGCATGAAAATGTTTGAATGTCTTGAAGACTTCTGATTTATCCTTGATTACATACAAAGTAATCCACCTGGTTGCATCATCAACAAACAACACATAATATCTGGATCCATTTATGCTATAGTCCCTTGAGGGACCCCATACATCTGTATGAACCAATTCAAGCATATTTGAATACTTGTACCCTGATTTGTTATAAGAACTCTTATGTGCTTTACCTAATTGACAAGCTTCACACTTGTACACCATATGTTGCCCTTCAATGTTTGGCAATCCAAGCACCACCTGATTCTTTGACATCTCCTTTATAGCTCTCTCATTGAAATGACCTAGCCTCTTATGCCATAGGTCTAATTCAGATACCTTTTGACCTCCATAGGTAAACAATGCATGTCCCACATTACCTTGGACCTTGAGAGTAAACAATCTTCCTTCCTTTTTACCTGCAATTATGTTTCTATATCCCTGATTTGGATCTTGTACATAAACACCATCATTTGTGAATCTTACCTCATATCCTTTCTCCACAATTTGCCCTACACTTATCAAATTTTTAGGAATAGTAGGAACATAAAGTACCTTACTCAGAAGTGTACTTCCACTCTTTGTCTTCACTGATCCAATGCTCTCCACTTTATGTTTGGTATTGTCACCTGTTTGAACTGTGTGTCCATTCACCCTAGCTTCCATATCAGTCATCAAGGATAGATTCCCACTCAGATGGTTGCTGCACCCTGAGTCAATATAAAACACTCTTTGATCTTCTCCCATTGATTCATGAGTTGCATTCAAAATAAGAGTCATGTCATCCTTCTGATCTGATGCATAATTGTAATAATTATTGTTGTAGGACTGAGATTGGAAGTTCCTTCCACCTCCTCTACCATATGATGTCCTACCACCTCTTCCTCTGAAATTGCCTCTTTGGTTTCTGCCTCCTCTACCTCTTTGACTATAATTCTGATTGTTGTATCCTCCACTTTGATTGTTATACCAACAATCATTTGCCAAATGATTTGTTCTGCCACAAATCCAACAAGCTTTAGCATTATCTTTGTTCTTACCTCCTCTTCCTTTACCTCTGAAATTTGTCTTCCCTTTTGTGAAGTTGGCTTGATTTGAATTCCCTTCATCCTCATTTGATTGCTTTCCTTTGCCATTCTTTTTCTTGTCTTTGGAGTACATAGCTTGACTTGTACTTCTATCATTATCTCCTTTAAGATCCTGCTCAAAGGTTAGCATGTGTCCTAGCAATTGATTAAGGTCAGGAGTAAAGTGATCAAGTGACAACTCTATGGACAAGATAAAAGGCTTCCACTTCTCATCACCTCTTAGACCTGTAAGTATTTGTCTTACCAACTTTTCTTCTTCAATATCTTCATCCACTGCTCCCAAGCTATCTGCAATATCTTTCATCCTTGCTACATAATCTGAAATTGATTGTGAGCTCTTCTTCTTGAAAGTTGTGAACTCAGCCCATAGTGAGGACTTCCTTGACTTAGTTGTATTTTGGAAATGCTCTTCCAAGGCATTCCAAACATCTGTAGCACTTTCTAAACCTCTGATGTGAGGTAGAAGGTAATCATTTACAGCCATGTAGATGATACTCCTTGCTTGAGCATCCTTTCTCATCCAAGTTTTCAACATTGCAAGTTCTTCCCTAGTAGGAATACTTGGATCTGCAAATTCTGGTTTTTCTTCATCTCCTGTAATAAATGATATAAGATCTTTGCTCATGAGGTGTGCTTCCATCCTCATGGACCATGCTGGATAGTTCTCCCTATCTAGCTTATCAATCTGCAAGCTTTCTCCCATCTTGTATCCACCTGTGTATTAAAACTTCAAGCCTTACAAACAATGTATGTACCTTTACTTCGAATTGAACTCCTTTTGCCTTTCTTGATGTCAATTTGTCTTCTCCCCAAGCTTTGACTCCAAGCTTTCACTTCTTGATCCTTCAAATGTTGAATCTCTTGAATCTGCAGCAGTCGGGATCCTCCTTTTCTTCAAATTGATGTCTCCTGCTCTGATACCACTGTTGGAGAATGTTAATCTCCAAAAGAACAACTTACTCTTGTGATTAGAGCACCTCTATACCAAGAGTAAGTCAAACACTCCACTAATTTAGAGGATCAATTGCTAACTTATCAGAAATTAACAAATCTGTGAAGTAGATGATACACAGAAAAGTCTGCTGCATTGTTCATTCACATTGACCTATCAAATCTGTAAAGTTTTTGATGAAACTTTGTACGAATCATCTCCTAGAGATTGCGCAACTATTCCAAGTTGAATTACTCCAAAAGATTAAGTATAACTTGAGAAATTGATTTCACAAGTTACCTATGTCAGAAACTGTTATCCAAAACAGTCGACTTTACACCTGTAACTTTAAAGACTTGGTTCTCCTTGAATAGAACCCGTTTTACAAAATGCTTCTAGACATAAGTAGCTTATCTTCCAACTTAAAGATTAAGCCCTCACTCATGCAAAACTTTAAACTGTGCTAGGAGAAATGACCAAAACATTAACTTCGAAATATGCGCCTGTTTTAGGAACCAGTGAATACATTTCACATATGAATGTTCCTACACTCAATTCACTCAGCCTGATTACAATTGGAAGCTGAAACTTTGCACAGAGGTCAAGCAACTCTCAACTTAGACTTGTACAAAAGCATTCCACAATTGATCTACTGTAGAAGGAGAACACACAGAAACATCGGGCGCAAAATTTTTCATTTACTCAGAGAAAATACAACTGAGTGATGAGAGCTAACTCAAATTCACTTTCCTCTATCTTAAAACTTCTATCTCCCTCATTCTTGACTTCTAACAAATGTCACATAAGCTCTCATACATGCCCCGACTTTTCTCAAGGTATTTATAGATAATTTGTACATAATTCTTACCGAACAAAAGATCTAAGTCATCTATGACTATGCTAATGTACATATGTGTACACTTCTCTTGTCCTCTGATTGTAATCTTCTTCCACACTTTAGGAATTGATTCTTCCTTCATCATTTGATCTTCCAAGCCTTCAATTGGTGATTGATATACACCAACAACTTTTGCACTTTTTGAAGTCTCTGGTTCATCACATTCTGGATCAAACCTTGGCCTCTCTTCAACTTCAACCTGTACTTCATTATTCTCACTTTCATCAAGTAATTGAATCTTTGCTTTACCTTTCCTTTGATCCACTACTTCTTCAACATCTGCGTTTATATTATACTTACCTGCATACCAAGTACCTTGCTCATCAAATGTAACATCCTTGGATACAAGGAATTGTTTTGTGGATGGACTCCACAACCTGTATCCCATTTGCTTATCATCATAACCAATAAATACATACTTTTCTGCCTTAGGCTCCAACTTATGCCTCAATTGAGATGGCACATATGCATATGCCAAACATCCAAATATTCTGCAATGATCCAAGGTAGGTCTCTTACCCCACCAAGCTTCATATGGTGTCATACCTTGCAAAGCTTTACAAGGCAATCTATTGACCAAATAAGTAGCTGTATTTACAGCCTCTGCCCACAAATAATTTGGACAATTCTTCTCTTTCATCATGGACCTTGCAAATTCAACAAGAGTCCTATTTCTCCTTTCTGCTACACCATTTTGTTGAGGAGAGTACCTGCAAGTAACTTCTCTCTTTATACCTGCATTCCACAAGTAATCATTGAATTCATTTGAAAAATACTCTCCCCCTCCATCTAACCTTAGTCTCTTCAATTTTTGACCTGTAATTCTTTCTGCATATGCATGATAGTGTTTAAATGTATTAAACACTTCTGACTTTT
>MU260123.1:170000-212500 GCA_020310875.1 Ceratopteris richardii | reverse complement strand
CTACGGACTTTCCTTGCTCTCAACCTTAAATTTCTTGAACCTAATTCTCACTCATGCAAGTTATCTTGGACCCTTAAGCTAGTGCTTTCCTCTCGTGATGTACCCTCAAGGAATGTACCCTAGCAGAAAAGTACCCTGTCTGGATGTACCTTGATGTACCCTGACAGGATGTACCCTCTCTAGATGTACCCTGGTGTATCCTGGTGTACCCTGGTGTACCCTGGTGTACCCTGGTGTACCCTGGTGTACCCTGGTGTACCCTGGTGTACCCTGGTGTACCCTGGTGTACCCTGGTGTACCCTGGTGTACCCTGGTGTACCTTGGTGTACCCTGAGAAGTTTACCCTGACAAGATGTACCCTGAGACATGCCGCGTCGCGTCGTGCCGCCTTGAAAAGTGAGAAAAATTGCAAGTTATGTTAAATTTAAGAGGAGAGAACTTGAGTGATAACTCCAAGAAAGAGTGTAGTGGTAAAAGTACTTCCCTTGAAAGTAGGAGGTTGTGGGTTCAAATCCTCCTACCTTAGGGAATCTAAACTCCCTATTGCCTAAGTTATTGCCTAAGTTCTTTGCCTTAGTCGATGCCTCCGTTATCGGAACCGAAGTTATTGCCTAAGTTCTTTGCCTTAGTCGACGCCTAAGTTATTGCCTAATGTATTGCCTAAGTTATTGCCTAAGTTCTTTGCCTTAGTCGACGCCTCCTTTACCAAAACCGAAGACGAAGACAGAGACGTGAACGGAGAACAGAAAACAAAACCCTCTGTATTGACGCGTGCAGAGCTCTGATACCACTGTTGTCAGGATCTTGCTCATGCGCAAACGAAGGTTACGAATGCAAAAAACACACATAAGAATAGAGACAATAAGAGACGAGACTGAACGCAGTATTGGGTGCAATCTCCCCCCATGCACTCTGTTTCGACAGTCCACAGAGTGCATGTATTTATAGGAACTTTTGATTACGTTGAAAAGAGTGGTTACATGAGAGCGGCTTCAAAAAGTAGGCGTGAAACTAAAAGTTGCTAACTTTTACAGAAAACCATTGCTTTCAATAACAAAAACTGCGGTCTACAATGACCCTTATTCTAACCATTACTTTTCTAATTGTTTCTAACAATAGAACCTTCTATGCAGGTTTATTTACAAGATAAATAATAATTATTCAGATTATTGATATCCTCCCTCTCATGCCTTGCATGCTCCTCACGAACCTTCAGCTGCTATATCAAAAACATCAAAAATACATTAATACATTAATAATTTAACACTCCAACAATGCATTGTTCAACATATCCCATATTCATAACACTATGCCTACTCCAAGATCCAAAGGAGGACCTACAAAAGAGGAGACAAAAAAACTCACACTTTGGTGTGCAAGACATTCTCAAGAAAGTTCATGCACAATAAACTCCATCTTTGATTTTTTGTTACCACATAGTAAAGATGCAAAACATTGCAAGAAACTTGAGATGCACTTGAGACATTTTTCTGAGCTAGTACCAAGGCTAGAAAGAACCTGCTTTGGAATGAGTTCAACCAAATGAAGAAGACACCTAAACAAATTATCACAGAGTTTGTTACCAAATTCAAGGAGGTTTTAGATCAGTTAGCATCCTTTGGAGAGCTGATTGAAGAAGATGCCATCATGAGGTAACTCTAGATGTACAAACCCTAGATTTCGACATCCTAACTAAAGAAGATAAATAGATATGCAGATAGATAGATATATAGATAGATAAATAGTGTTAGACATTGCTCCATAGGGATCATATTGGTCGATAGGTATCATTCCATGTGTGTCTGGAACAAGGGCTAGCCATAGCCAAGGTCCCAAGCTCGAGGGATATCCTAAGGTATTCTGTAGTAATGGGGATGAGTGTTGCATGATGGCCACATGGCGGCACTAGACCATTCCAGATCATTGCTATTTTTAGAATACAAGAGGGTATAAATGGATGGGAGGAGATTTGCACACACATCATTCATAAGTTATCTTTAGCTTGCTCTTTGGGGTCACACTTGGTATCAGAGCCAAAAGCTAGACCTAGAAGCGTGTTTGGAGATTTTTGACATGTGTTTCTCTTTTGCATGCATTGTTTTGACGTTTGATTGCTTTATGCATGAAATCGATCTTCTTCTTCACAAGAGTTTGGAGGCATCCATTGTTGTCAAGTTCTATAGCGAGCCGAGCAAAAAGAATTGGAGGGTACTGAGCAAAGTACCCACATGAACACACATTCAGTGCTTAGCTGCCATGATCGAGTTCCTACCCATGTGTGAGTGTTGCTCAGAGGGAGAAGAGAGAGCGTGTTCTTGCTCTTGTGATCTTTTGTTGAGAAAGATCAAAAAACCAATCTCTATATGAAGGCACCTCATTCAATTCTATCAGCACATATGGGATAAACTGATTGTCTTGTGCACTCTCATGGATGGGAAGAGGATTACATAGAGGCAAGATTGTGGCTAGAGAGAGCATATAGGTAAAATTTGATATTCTATTGGTTTCCATAGTTAAAGTTCTATTCTTGTAACCAATTAAGCCTACCTCCACCCACTCTTTTGGCCATAACTTGGGCATCCTAACTGAGATTTTTGTTGCTATGGATTGATCTCTCAGAGCTCTTTCTAGAGAGTGGTCATAATGTATCTTTTGGCTTCAGTTCCAATATTTTCAAAGCTTTGAGTTTGATCATTTGTCATCATCGACCCTTGTTTGAGCACCTTCTTGATGCAACACCTATTGGGAAATTCTTGGAAAGCTAAAAGGAAGGGGTGTGGATCCTCTTCAACATCTGTACCCACCTGCGTATCAACTCTTGGACCTTCATATAATCCTTTTGGTCAATTATTATGCATTACTACTTTTTTTTTTATCCATACCACATATAGAAACTGCATATATGCATAGCATCTATAGTATATCCGTAGTTATGACATTGTCTCGGCTTGTGCGATGCATGAATTCTTGTTTGCACGTACAGGTAAGTATTTTTCTTGTAGGTTCAGCAAGGAAATAATAATAACTTGGTGTTTTCTTATTAACATAAGTCAGGGTTTTTAATCCCCTTCGGTTTATTTGTAGTTAGATTATTCCTTCCGACATTGTTTTATCGTGGAAATTGCATGATGAGTACTTAGTCTTTTTTTTTTTTAGATTTTCTTTTAGCGCGTTATGCTGCCAAAATTTCTAGGATTCATGATGCATATGCATTAAAGAGTATCAACCATACTAAAAGTTTCTTATTTTACCATCTTTTCCATTAATCAAAGGCTTGTAACTTATTTATTTTCCACTGCCACTTATTTACTTTAGGCATACATAGAGCATACTAGTTGCAAAACCAAAAAAAAAAAGAAATGGAAAACTATAAAATGAACAACACCCATATCCTAGCATGGAACCAGGAGCATCATCACCTACTAGGAGAGATACACTCATGGAAGAGCACCACATAGATGCCATTCAGACCATGAGTAATAGGATTACCAATCTAGAGAGCACACTTCACAATATCTTCGCACACATGAGTAGGTCCAAGAGAGAGGAAGATGTGCATGAGCCTGATTTTCTAGGGATGGAGGTAGATGCTCAAGATGAGCATCCAGCTCTAGAAATCCCTATAGATAGCATCCTAGTCAGAGAGGCTAGATGGCAACTTAAGGATCTTAAGCCACCTAGATACCATGGCTCAACTAGTGCTAGGACTACTGATGTTGTTGAGTCGTGACTTAGCAAGTTTGAGTAGTGCTTTTTCTTATGCCATGTCATGGATGATAGTCATAAGATTTAGGAGGCCATGTATAACCTTTTGGACATCGCCCATAGGTGGTGGTGCAAGATAGAACAAGATAAGAAGGAGCCCCAGACTTGGGATAGGTTCAAATTCGTATTCTATAATAATTTCATACCGCCTGATGAGAGGTCCAGAGCACTAGACACATGTGTTGAAGCTCAAGGTCAAGGACAAAGCATGGAATCACATCAAAGAAGTGGATACACAAGAAAGAGGAGCAAGTAGGGAGCTCCAAGAAGCACATGTCGAATTTTCAGAAGAAATCCCTATAAATATAGTGACTTTTGTCACTAAAAAGCATTATAAATACCATTTTCCATTTTTACAACTCCATTTTGTTCAAGCCGAGGAGTCCTCAAGCTTGAGGAGTATTAGAAGTATCATCCTACCATTTTTCATAATTTTTAGATTCCGTTTGAGTCCCCAAATAAGCCTTGGAACCTATTTTTTAACTAGGCCGGACACTAGGTCTGGACAGGGCCAAAACTACTCAAAAAACTATAAAAAGGGTTGGAAAGCTCATTTTTGGGGTTAGCTTGTTGTAGATTTCAGCTTTGTAAGAGAGCTCTTTTGTAATTGAAGTCATTCCAATGTTCCACTCTTTGCTCTTACCTTGTGCGCGTGTGTGTGTATGTGTGTGGATGTTTGTGGGCTTTCACTCATGCACTTGTGCACCTCACTTGCTCTTGGTCTTTATACCAGTCCTCACGTCTCCACGAATTGACATTTATGAGGTGAAGCTCCTCACGTTGGTACTTACAATTGTGCTAGAGTGACACCAAATTCGGTGCCGTTGCCGGGGAGAGAGCTTGGAGGAAGAGCGTGTGACGGTAAGACATAGAGTAGCGACATTGAAAGGTAAAAAAATCACCATTTTCAGTTCAGTTTCTGAGTTTTCCTTCATCTCCTTCATCATCATCATCACCACCATCCCCTCTCATCTTCACCTTCTCTGATTTTTTTGCTTTTTTGACTGTACACTCCCTATTTTACCTCTTTTTCTTCCTTCTTCACTATGCGAGGAGATCAAAGATGATTCAGTTCTTAGGTGCACTTGAAATACAGAGATTTGCACCACTAAAACACCAAAATCTGGGCAACAGTACCGCGGAGTGATGAAACCAGCGTTTGGTATCGCAGTGGTGATATCGTGCATTTGGAGGGTGACTTGGCAGCTACAGGCACTTAGGAGTGACAAGGAGAACCTAAGGTACACATATCTACAAAAATTTTTGAATTTGGGCTTAAAAATCTCCAAGTATTGTGTCCGGTTGAGTTTTGGTATCGCGATACCAGAATTCTCGAGTATCGTGGTACTTGTCGAGGTATCATCTCGTGCATGCCCACTTGAGGTATCGCGATACCATTCTCGTATCATATCTTCAAGTGCTGGTATCGCGATCGCGGTTGCCCCGGTGGTATCGTATCGTGCACCTTGTGGTATCGTATCATCGACCGAGCAGTATCGTATCGTGCATGACAGTGGTATTGTATCGCCACTTGCATAAGTATCCTATCGCGTAAAAAATTGGTATCGTATTGCCTCCTGTTTTGGTATCGTATCGTGCATGCCCACTTGAGGTATCGCGATACCATTCTGGTATCATATCCTCAAGTGTTGGTATTGCGATCGTGGTCATCCCGGTGGTATCGTATCGCGGTCCACCTGGTATCGTATCATTGATCGAGCGGTATCGTATCATGCCTATTCTAGTTTCGTATCGTGCAAAAAAGTGGTATTGTATCGTCTGACCCTCTAGTATCGTATCGGGAGCAATCTGATATCGTATCGTCCACTAACTTGGTATCGTATCGTTGAATGCAGAGGTATCGTATCGTGTAAATTCTGGTATCGTATCGTGACCATGTTCAGTATCGTATCATGTGGATATTAGTATCGTATCATGGAATTTGGTATCGCAATCTTGGTCTTCCCGATGGTATCGTATTGTCTATAGTGGTATTGTGTAAATCTGGTATCATATCGCCTGTCTTGAGGCACTCCCTGAGAGATCATGTTTCCCTGTTTTAACCCCTAGAACCTGAATTAGCATAACTTTCTCATACGAAATCTGTTCGGAGTGATCTTTGGTTCGTTGGAAAGATCGTGGGGAGTACTACCAAAACTTCCACTGGTTACGATAAAATTAAGATGTGGATTATTAGATATGGTATTTTCAAGTTGACCCTCAGGTTGGACTAGGAAGCAAGGGGTTCCACAAGATTTTGAGAATTTCAAGGACAATTTTGGACTTGTAGACAAGGCTTATGAACCTAAGCTCAAGTTGATATTTAGGAAAAGATAGATAAAGTACCAAATCACTTGAAACTAAGGACAACCACACAACCAAGTCAGGGACTCACAACTAAGTGGTTAACACTACGTGCTAAGTTCACAGACGAGTGAGTCAAAAATGTCATTTAACTGGGAGAGACTCTTGGCTTCTGAAGACATGCATAGTTCAGTAGCTAGGGAAGGTTCTATGTCTAGAGTGGAAGGGGAATATCGGATGTCTCTTCAATATGTATCCATTAATTTGCAAGGAATACCCATCTACCTCAATGGTCTACACAGGTATCGCAGCGGTGATATCGTGCATTTGGAGGGTGACTTGGCAGCTACAGGCACTTAGGAGTGACAAGGAGAACCTAAGGTACACATATCTACAAAAATTTTTGAATTTGGGCTTAAAAATCTCCAAGTATTGTGTCCGGTTGAGTTTTGGTATCGCGATACCAGAATTCCCGAGTATCGTGGTACTTGTCGAGGTATCATATCGTGCATGCCCACTTGAGGTATCGCGATACCATTCTGGTATCGTATCTTCAAGTGCTGGTATCGCGATCGCGGTTGCCCCGGTGGTATCGTATCGTGCACCTTGTGGTATCGTATCATCGACCGAGCAGTATCGTATCGTGCATGACAGTGGTATTGTATCGCCACTTGCATAAGTATCCTATCGCGTAAAAAATCGGTATCGTATTGCCTCCTGTTTTGGTATCGTATCGTGCATGCCCACTTGAGGTATCGCGATACCATTCTGGTATCATATCCTCAAGTGTTGGTATTGCGATCGTGGTCATCCCGGTGGTATCGTATCGCGGTCCACCTGGTATCGTATCATTGATCGAGCGGTATCGTATCATGCCTATTCTAGTTTCGTATCGTGCAAAAAAGTGGTATTGTATCGTCTGACCCTCTAGTATCGTATCGGGAGCAATCTGATATCGTATCGTCCACTAACTTGGTATCGTATCGTTGAATGCAGAGGTATCGTATCGTGTAAATTCTGGTATCGTATCGTGACCATGTTCAGTATCGTATCGTGTGGATATTAGTATCGTATCATGGAATTTGGTATCGCGATCTTGGTCTTCCCGATGGTATCGTATTGTCTATAGTGGTATTGTGTAAATCTGGTATCATATCGCCTGTCTTGAGGCACTCCCTAAGAGATCATGTTTCCCTGTTTTAACCCCTAGAACCTGAACTGGCATAACTTTCTCATGCGAAATCTGTTCGGAGTGATCTTTGGTTCGTTGGAAAGATCGTGGGGAGTACTACCAAAACTTCCACTGGTTACGATAAAATTAAGATGTGGATTATTAGATATGGTATTTTCAAGTTGACCCTCAGGTTGGACTAGGAAGCAAGGGGTTCCACAAGATTTTGAGAATTTCAAGGACAATTTTGGACTTGTAGACAAGGCTTATGAACCTAAGCTCAAGTTGATATTTAGGAAAAGATAGATAAAGTACCAAATCACTTGAAACTAAGGACAACCACACAACCAAGTCAGGGACTCACAACTAAGTGGTTAACACTACGTGCTAAGTTCACAGACGAGTGAGTCAAAAATGTCATTTAACTGGGAGAGACTCTTGGCTTCTGAAGACATGCATAGTTCAGTAGCTAGGGAAGGTTCTATGTCTAGAGTGGAAGGGGAATATCGGATGTCTCTTCAATATGTATCCATTAATTTGCAAGGAATACCCATCTACCTCAATGGTCTACACAGGTATCGCAGCGGTGATATCGTGCATTTGGAGGGTGACTTGGCAGCTACAGGCACTTAGGAGTGACAAGGAGAACCTAAGGTACACATATCTACAAAAATTTTTGAATTTGGGCTTAAAAATCTCCAAGTATTGTGTCCGGTTGAGTTTTGGTATCGCGATACCAGAATTCCCGAGTATCGTGGTACTTGTCGAGGTATCATATCGTGCATGCCCACTTGAGGTATCGCGATACCATTCTGGTATCGTATCTTCAAGTGCTGGTATCGCGATCGCGGTTGCCCCGGTGGTATCGTATCGTGCACCTTGTGGTATCGTATCATCGACCGAGCAGTATCGTATCGTGCATGACAGTGGTATTGTATCGCCACTTGCATAAGTATCCTATCGCGTAAAAAATCGGTATCGTATTGCCTCCTGTTTTGGTATCGTATCGTGCATGCCCACTTGAGGTATCGCGATACCATTCTGGTATCATATCCTCAAGTGTTGGTATTGCGATCGTGGTCATCCCGGTGGTATCGTATCGCGGTCCACCTGGTATCGTATCATTGATCGAGCGGTATCGTATCATGCCTATTCTAGTTTCGTATCGTGCAAAAAAGTGGTATTGTATCGTCTGACCCTCTAGTATCGTATCGGGAGCAATCTGATATCGTATCGTCCACTAACTTGGTATCGTATCGTTGAATGCAGAGGTATCGTATCGTGTAAATTCTGGTATCGTATCGTGACCATGTTCAGTATCGTATCGTGTGGATATTAGTATCGTATCATGGAATTTGGTATCGCGATCTTGGTCTTCCCGATGGTATCGTATTGTCTATAGTGGTATTGTGTAAATCTGGTATCATATCGCCTGTCTTGAGGCACTCCCTAAGAGATCATGTTTCCCTGTTTTAACCCCTAGAACCTGAACTGGCATAACTTTCTCATGCGAAATCTGTTCGGAGTGATCTTTGGTTCGTTGGAAAGATCGTGGGGAGTACTACCAAAACTTCCACTGGTTACGATAAAATTAAGATGTGGATTATTAGATATGGTATTTTCAAGTTGACCCTCAGGTTGGACTAGGAAGCAAGGGGTTCCACAAGATTTTGAGAATTTCAAGGACAATTTTGGACTTGTAGACAAGGCTTATGAACCTAAGCTCAAGTTGATATTTAGGAAAAGATAGATAAAGTACCAAATCACTTGAAACTAAGGACAACCACACAACCAAGTCAGGGACTCACAACTAAGTGGTTAACACTACGTGCTAAGTTCACAGACGAGTGAGTCAAAAATGTCATTTAACTGGGAGAGACTCTTGGCTTCTGAAGACATGCATAGTTCAGTAGCTAGGGAAGGTTCTATGTCTAGAGTGGAAGGGGAATATCGGATGTCTCTTCAATATGTATCCATTAATTTGCAAGGAATACCCATCTACCTCAATGGTCTACACAGGTATCGCAGCGGTGATATCGTGCATTTGGAGGGTGACTTGGCAGCTACAGGCACTTAGGAGTGACAAGGAGAACCTAAGGTACACATATCTACAAAAATTTTTGAATTTGGGCTTAAAAATCTCCAAGTATTGTGTCCGGTTGAGTTTTGGTATCGCGATACCAGAATTCCCGAGTATCGTGGTACTTGTCGAGGTATCATATCGTGCATGCCCACTTGAGGTATCGCGATACCATTCTGGTATCGTATCTTCAAGTGCTGGTATCGCGATCGCGGTTGCCCCGGTGGTATCGTATCGTGCACCTTGTGGTATCGTATCATCGACCGAGCAGTATCGTATCGTGCATGACAGTGGTATTGTATCGCCACTTGCATAAGTATCCTATCGCGTAAAAAATCGGTATCGTATTGCCTCCTGTTTTGGTATCGTATCGTGCATGCCCACTTGAGGTATCGCGATACCATTCTGGTATCATATCCTCAAGTGTTGGTATTGCGATCGTGGTCATCCCGGTGGTATCGTATCGCGGTCCACCTGGTATCGTATCATTGATCGAGCGGTATCGTATCATGCCTATTCTAGTTTCGTATCGTGCAAAAAAGTGGTATTGTATCGTCTGACCCTCTAGTATCGTATCGGGAGCAATCTGATATCGTATCGTCCACTAACTTGGTATCGTATCGTTGAATGCAGAGGTATCGTATCGTGTAAATTCTGGTATCGTATCGTGACCATGTTCAGTATCGTATCGTGTGGATATTAGTATCGTATCATGGAATTTGGTATCGCGATCTTGGTCTTCCCGATGGTATCGTATTGTCTATAGTGGTATTGTGTAAATCTGGTATCATATCGCCTGTCTTGAGGCACTCCCTAAGAGATCATGTTTCCCTGTTTTAACCCCTAGAACCTGAACTGGCATAACTTTCTCATGCGAAATCTGTTCGGAGTGATCTTTGGTTCGTTGGAAAGATCGTGGGGAGTACTACCAAAACTTCCACTGGTTACGATAAAATTAAGATGTGGATTATTAGATATGGTATTTTCAAGTTGACCCTCAGGTTGGACTAGGAAGCAAGGGGTTCCACAAGATTTTGAGAATTTCAAGGACAATTTTGGACTTGTAGACAAGGCTTATGAACCTAAGCTCAAGTTGATATTTAGGAAAAGATAGATAAAGTACCAAATCACTTGAAACTAAGGACAACCACACAACCAAGTCAGGGACTCACAACTAAGTGGTTAACACTACGTGCTAAGTTCACAGACGAGTGAGTCAAAAATGTCATTTAACTGGGAGAGACTCTTGGCTTCTGAAGACATGCATAGTTCAGTAGCTAGGGAAGGTTCTATGTCTAGAGTGGAAGGGGAATATCGGATGTCTCTTCAATATGTATCCATTAATTTGCAAGGAATACCCATCTACCTCAATGGTCTACACAGGTATCGCAGCGGTGATATCGTGCATTTGGAGGGTGACTTGGCAGCTACAGGCACTTAGGAGTGACAAGGAGAACCTAAGGTACACATATCTACAAAAATTTTTGAATTTGGGCTTAAAAATCTCCAAGTATTGTGTCCGGTTGAGTTTTGGTATCGCGATACCAGAATTCCCGAGTATCGTGGTACTTGTCGAGGTATCATATCGTGCATGCCCACTTGAGGTATCGCGATACCATTCTGGTATCGTATCTTCAAGTGCTGGTATCGCGATCGCGGTTGCCCCGGTGGTATCGTATCGTGCACCTTGTGGTATCGTATCATCGACCGAGCAGTATCGTATCGTGCATGACAGTGGTATTGTATCGCCACTTGCATAAGTATCCTATCGCGTAAAAAATCGGTATCGTATTGCCTCCTGTTTTGGTATCGTATCGTGCATGCCCACTTGAGGTACCGCGATACCATTCTGGTATCATATCCTCAAGTGTTGGTATTGCGATCGTGGTCATCCCGGTGGTATCGTATCGCGGTCCACCTGGTATCGTATCATTGATCGAGCGGTATCGTATCATGCCTATTCTAGTTTCGTATCGTGCAAAAAAGTGGTATTGTATCGTCTGACCCTCTAGTATCGTATCGGGAGCAATCTGATATCGTATCGTCCACTAACTTGGTATCGTATCGTTGAATGCAGAGGTATCGTATCGTGTAAATTCTGGTATCGTATCGTGACCATGTTCAGTATCGTATCGTGTGGATATTAGTATCGTATCATGGAATTTGGTATCGCGATCTTGGTCTTCCCGATGGTATCGTATTGTCTATAGTGGTATTGTGTAAATCTGGTATCATATCGCCTGTCTTGAGGCACTCCCTAAGAGATCATGTTTCCCTGTTTTAACCCCTAGAACCTGAACTGGCATAACTTTCTCATACGAAATCTGTTCGGAGTGATCTTTGGTTCGTTGGAAAGATCGTGGGGAGTACTACCAAAACTTCCACTGGTTACGATAAAATTAAGATGTGGATTATTAGATATGGTATTTTCAAGTTGACCCTCAGGTTGGACTAGGAAGCAAGGGGTTCCACAAGATTTTGAGAATTTCAAGGACAATTTTGGACTTGTAGACAAGGCTTATGAACCTAAGCTCAAGTTGATATTTAGGAAAAGATAGATAAAGTACCAAATCACTTGAAACTAAGGACAACCACACAACCAAGTCAGGGACTCACAACTAAGTGGTTAACACTACGTGCTAAGTTCACAGACGAGTGAGTCAAAAATGTCATTTAACTGGGAGAGACTCTTGGCTTCTGAAGACATGCATAGTTCAGTAGCTAGGGAAGGTTCTATGTCTAGAGTGGAAGGGGAATATCGGATGTCTCTTCAATATGTATCCATTAATTTGCAAGGAATACCCATCTACCTCAATGGTCTACACAGGTATCGCAGCGGTGATATCGTGCATTTGGAGGGTGACTTGGCAGCTACAGGCACTTAGGAGTGACAAGGAGAACCTAAGGTACACATATCTACAAAAATTTTTGAATTTGGGCTTAAAAATCTCCAAGTATTGTGTCCGGTTGAGTTTTGGTATCGCGATACCAGAATTCCCGAGTATCGTGGTACTTGTCGAGGTATCATATCGTGCATGCCCACTTGAGGTATCGCGATACCATTCTGGTATCGTATCTTCAAGTGCTGGTATCGCGATCGCGGTTGCCCCGGTGGTATCGTATCGTGCACCTTGTGGTATCGTATCATCGACCGAGCAGTATCGTATCGTGCATGACAGTGGTATTGTATCGCCACTTGCATAAGTATCCTATCGCGTAAAAAATCGGTATCGTATTGCCTCCTGTTTTGGTATCGTATCGTGCATGCCCACTTGAGGTACCGCGATACCATTCTGGTATCATATCCTCAAGTGTTGGTATTGCGATCGTGGTCATCCCGGTGGTATCGTATCGCGGTCCACCTGGTATCGTATCATTGATCGAGCGGTATCGTATCATGCCTATTCTAGTTTCGTATCGTGCAAAAAAGTGGTATTGTATCGTCTGACCCTCTAGTATCGTATCGGGAGCAATCTGATATCGTATCGTCCACTAACTTGGTATCGTATCGTTGAATGCAGAGGTATCGTGGTATCGTATCGTGCACCTTGTGGTATCGTATCATCGACCGAGCAGTATCGTATCGTGCATGACAGTGGTATTGTATCGCCACTTGCATAAGTATCCTATCGCGTAAAAAATCGGTATCGTATTGCCTCCTGTTTTGGTATCGTATCGTGCATGCCCACTTGAGGTACCGCGATACCATTCTGGTATCATATCCTCAAGTGTTGGTATTGCGATCGTGGTCATCCCGGTGGTATCGTATCGCGGTCCACCTGGTATCGTATCATTGATCGAGCGGTATCGTATCATGCCTATTCTAGTTTCGTATCGTGCAAAAAGTGGTATTGTATCGTCTGACCCTCTAGTATCGTATCGGGAGCAATCTGATATCGTATCGTCCACTAACTTGGTATCGTATCGTTGAATGCAGAGGTATCGTATCGTGTAAATTCTGGTATCGTATCGTGACCATGTTCAGTATCGTATCGTGTGGATATTAGTATCGTATCATGGAATTTGGTATCGCGATCTTGGTCTTCCCGATGGTATCGTATTGTCTATAGTGGTATTGTGTAAATCTGGTATCATATCGCCTGTCTTGAGGCACTCCCTGAGAGATCATGTTTCCCTGTTTTAACCCCTAGAACCTGAACTGGCATAACTTTCTCATACGAAATCTGTTCGGAGTGATCTTTGGTTCGTTGGAAAGATCGTGGGGAGTACTACCAAAACTTCCACTGGTTACGATAAAATTAAGATGTGGATTATTAGATATGGTATTTTCAAGTTGACCCTCAGGTTGGACTAGGAAGCAAGGGGTTCCACAAGATTTTGAGAATTTCAAGGACAATTTTGGACTTGTAGACAAGGCTTATGAACCTAAGCTCAAGTTGATATTTAGGAAAAGATAGATAAAGTACCAAATCACTTGAAACTAAGGACAACCACACAACCAAGTCAGGGACTCACAACTAAGTGGTTAACACTACGTGCTAAGTTCACAGACGAGTGAGTCAAAAATGTCATTTAACTGGGAGAGACTCTTGGCTTCTGAAGACAGGCATAGTTCAGTAGCTAGGGAAGGTTCTATGTCTAGAGTGGAAGGGGAATATCGGATGTCTCTTCAATATGTATCCATTAATTTGCAAGGAATACCCATCTACCTCAATGGTCTACACAGGTATCGCAGCGGTGATATCGTGCATTTGGAGGGTGACTTGGCAGCTACAGGCACTTAGGAGTGACAAGGAGAACCTAAGGTACACATATCTACAAAAATTTTTGAATTTGGGCTTAAAAATCTCCAAGTATTGTGTCCGGTTGAGTTTTGGTATCGCGATACCAGAATTCCCGAGTATCGTGGTACTTGTCGAGGTATCATATCGTGCATGCCCACTTGAGGTATCGCGATACCATTCTGGTATCGTATCTTCAAGTGCTGGTATCGCGATCGCGGTTGCCCCGGTGGTATCGTATCGTGCACCTTGTGGTATCGTATCATCGACCGAGCAGTATCGTATCGTGCATGACAGTGGTATTGTATCGCCACTTGCATAAGTATCCTATCGCGTAAAAAATCGGTATCGTATTGCCTCCTGTTTTGGTATCGTATCGTGCATGCCCACTTGAGGTACCGCGATACCATTCTGGTATCATATCCTCAAGTGTTGGTATTGCGATCGTGGTCATCCCGGTGGTATCGTATCGCGGTCCACCTGGTATCGTATCATTGATCGAGCGGTATCGTATCATGCCTATTCTAGTTTCGTATCGTGCAAAAAAGTGATATTGTATCGTCTGACCCTCTAGTATCGTATCGGGAGCAATCTGATATCGTATCGTCCACTAACTTGGTATCGTATCGTTGAATGCAGAGGTATCGTATCGTGTAAATTCTGGTATCGTATCGTGACCATGTTCAGTATCGTATCGTGTGGATATTAGTATCGTATCATGGAATTTGGTATCGCGATCTTGGTCTTCCCGATGGTATCGTATAGTCTATAGTGGTATTGTGTAAATCTGGTATCATATCGCCTGTCCTGAGGCACTCCCTGAGAGATCATGTTTCCCTGTTTTAACCCCTAGAACCTGAACTGGCATAACTTTCTCATACGAAATCTGTTCGGAGTGATCTTTGGTTCGTTGGAAAGATCGTGGGGAGTACTACCAAAACTTCCACTGGTTACGATGAAATTAAGATGTGGATTATTAGATATGGTATTTTCAAGTTGACCCTCAGGTTGGACTAGGAAGCAAGGGGTTCCACAAGATTTTGAGAATTTCAAGGACAATTTTGGACTTGTAGACAAGGCTTATGAACCTAAGCTCAAGTTGATATTTAGGAAAAGATAGATAAAGTACCAAATCACTTGAAACTAAGGACAACCACACAACCAAGTCAGGGACTCACAACTAAGTGGTTAACACTACGTGCTAAGTTCACAGACGAGTGAGTCAAAAATGTCATTTAACTGGGAGAGACTCTTGGCTTCTGAAGACATGCATAGTTCAGTAGCTAGGGAAGGTTCTATGTCTAGAGTGGAAGGGGAATATCGGATGTCTCTTCAATATGTATCCATTAATTTGCAAGGAATACCCATCTACCTCAATGGTCTACACAGGTATCGCAGCGGTGATATCGTGCATTTGGAGGGTGACTTGGCAGCTACAGGCACTTAGGAGTGACAAGGAGAACCTAAGGTACACATATCTACAAAAATTTTTGAATTTGGGCTTAAAAATCTCCAAGTATTGTGTCCGGTTGAGTTTTGGTATCGCGATACCAGAATTCCCGAGTATCGTGGTACTTGTCGAGGTATCATATCGTGCATGCCCACTTGAGGTATCGCGATACCATTCTGGTATCGTATCTTCAAGTGCTGGTATCGCGATCGCGGTTGCCCCGGTGGTATCGTATCGTGCACCTTGTGGTATCGTATCATCGACCGAGCAGTATCGTATCGTGCATGACAGTGGTATTGTATCGCCACTTGCATAAGTATCCTATCGCGTAAAAAATCGGTATCGTATTGCCTCCTGTTTTGGTATCGTATCGTGCATGCCCACTTGAGGTACCGCGATACCATTCTGGTATCATATCCTCAAGTGTTGGTATTGCGATCGTGGTCATCCCGGTGGTATCGTATCGCGGTCCACCTGGTATCGTATCATTGATCGAGCGGTATCGTATCATGCCTATTCTAGTTTCGTATCGTGCAAAAAAGTGATATTGTATCGTCTGACCCTCTAGTATCGTATCGGGAGCAATCTGATATCGTATCGTCCACTAACTTGGTATCGTATCGTTGAATGCAGAGGTATCGTATCGTGTAAATTCTGGTATCGTATCGTGACCATGTTCAGTATCGTATCGTGTGGATATTAGTATCGTATCATGGAATTTGGTATCGCGATCTTGGTCTTCCCGATGGTATCGTATAGTCTATAGTGGTATTGTGTAAATCTGGTATCATATCGCCTGTCCTGAGGCACTCCCTGAGAGATCATGTTTCCCTGTTTTAACCCCTTGAACCTGAACTGGCATAACTTTCTCATACGAAATCTGTTCGGAGTGATCTTTGGTTCGTTGGAAAGATCGTGGGGAGTACTACCAAAACTTCCACTGGTTACGATGAAATTAAGATGTGGATTATTAGATATGGTATTTTCAAGTTGACCCTCAGGTTGGACTAGGAAGCAAGGGGTTCCACAAGATTTTGAGAATTTCAAGGACAATTTTGGACTTGTAGACAAGGCTTATGAACCTAAGCTCAAGTTGATATTTAGGAAAAGATAGATAAAGTACCAAATCACTTGAAACTAAGGACAACCACACAACCAAGTCAGGGACTCACAACTAAGTGGTTAACACTACGTGCTAAGTTCACAGACGAGTGAGTCAAAAATGTCATTTAACTGGGAGAGACTCTTGGCTTCTGAAGACATGCATAGTTCAGTAGCTAGGGAAGGTTCTATGTCTAGAGTGGAAGGGGAATATCGGATGTCTCTTCAATATGTATCCATTAATTTGCAAGGAATACCCATCTACCTCAATGGTCTACACAGGTTAGTAGCAAGAATGATAAACACTACAGAATCTGAGATAGTTCCGAGACCAGCTGTCAAGTATGAATGTGGAGTTTACATGGACAAGATGGGCCAGATCTATGTAGTAACTGAAAACCCTGATCAGATTAATGAAAGAGGAGAGTTAGCTCGAGATCATGCAACTACCTCACAAAACCCATTCGAGGCCCAACAAAGAACAGAAAATGTGATGTTAGGACAAATGAGCCAAGGTAGTATACCCGATAGACCACATGAACAATTCACCATGCTAGGAATTAACCCCCACGGCCACACTAGCCAGAGAATGGGAAATATGAATAGACCCACATTTAGGACAGAAATGCCCCAAGGTGTCCCCATCATAATTCGATCCCTAGAGCCCGACAGAAGACTGAGACCAATCCAACTGGCCAAATGTATGCAAAATTGTTACGATGGCACAGGAGAGCCGTCTGACCACATTGCAGAATTCAAGCAGGTATTACGAACGGAGCAAGTGGATGAATTTTTTAGGCAATATGAATCCTTTGGGCTAACCCTCATGGGAATAGCCTTAGCTTGGTTTCAATCCTTGGATCCAAATTCCTTTGGCAATATCGAACAATTCTTCTAAGAATTTGTCTGGGAATTCACTAAGCGAGGGATCAAGCACAATTCGTCATCCTTACTACATAGTTTCAAATAAGCTTCCAAAGAGACAGTAAAAAATGCAGCGCGAAGTCAATATGTAGACCGATGCCCTGTGACAGAGAGACCTTCTCAGCAGAAAATGATATCCCTATTTTTAGAAGGTCTAACCAATGGACCATTGAGAATGTTAGTATACGTAAAACGGGTGCAAACTCTGAGTGAGTGTCTTCAAGAATGTATAGATTTGGAAGACAACTTAGCTGAGGATCTCAAAATCACACAAGATCTTACCAAATCAAAGGATACAAGGAGCAATGAAACTTCTAGTTCGAGCTATGTGGAGGAAGTGGCAGAGTTAGTAGCCAATAAATTATGGGTACAAGGACAACGGAACTACCAAATTTCTTCCTTGAGATTGCCAATGTTAGGAAATTGCACACTTTGCAGTGGAGATCATCCATCTCATGTCTGCACCAGAGAAGGATTAGGGTTATCACAACCTTACCCTTAGAGTAGACAACCAACTCAAGAGCCTAACATGTACTCTTATAGTGAGCAGAAGTACCCCAACCACAATATCAAATACTATCTAGTGAATAGACAACCACGACTACTTGCACCACCCCAATGTAGACCATACGGGTACCCTCCTAGAGAACAAGACAGAGAGGTTCCTAGGTATAACCCTTGTCTAGGACCACGAGGAGAAACTAGACCGTATGAACATGGAGGATATGGCCAACCTCAACCTATACGAGGACAACAACCATCCCACCCAGCAGCTCCAACACAAGGACAAAATGTCACAATACAAGTCGTTTGTTTTGAGTGCGGCAGAGAACAGCTCCTGAGAGATTTTCCCGGACATCCCTCTAGTGCACCAAAGGTTACACCCGTTAATGTGGTAGGCCTAGTAGGGGATTCAAGTTCCAGTAGCGATAATGTGGCTCCTATACATGCAGTTACGAGGGCACAAGCCTTACAAGAAGCTAAACTAGGTGAGAAATCAGAGCTAAGTGAATCAGGAGAGCCTAGTAAGAGAAAAACAAGAACATGGAAGCATGCTAGGGAGAAAGACAATCATAAGTGGACCAAAAAGTTATCTGAACTAGAAGAAAGCCTGAAAGACGCAAAAACAAAAATAGAAGATATTGCCTCTCAAACCTCCTCGCATGTCGAAACTCCATCCACACAACCTCACCCCCACCCACCAAGCATTGTAAACAGACCACAACCAGGGTCTGTTATTGCAGATCCAACCCTAGAACACTTGGACATGATGTTCAAGGCATAGCAGGCTCGAATTCAAGAAGGGTCAACACCTGCAAACCTAGACAAGAGCTACCCTAGAGCAGATTTAGAGATTGAACGGAGAAAAATCTGCATAAAAATGGTGGAACTAGCTCAAGCTATGTTCGAGGCCAATCAATCATTCAATCAGGCGAATGCTATTGCACCAGGTTTGCACTTCCAGGGCTTACTAAATAAATAAGAGCAGTTGGTAAATAAACCTCAAGTTTCTTTACCTCCACAGGCTCAACCTACTGTTGAAAGACAAAGCTCATCACCACAAAAAGTCTATGTTCTTGACTCCATAGATGAGGGAGAACCTCTTTCAATTCAACAGCACACTCAAACGTTCTTGCGGGCCTTCAGGAGAGCCACCGCAAGGAGTGTTTGATGAATTTCTCGATGCTTATTTGTTCAATCTAGAAGTTGTTCCTAAATGGGAAAATAAGTTGGTACCAGTCCTAACCTTTGGACCCGCAAATAAGAAGGTAAAGACGAACAAGGATGAAATTGTGCGGTCACAAAGCTACCAAATATTGGCAAGAAGCATGTATAAACAAGATACGAAAGGTGTTCTAGCTTGTTGTGTCAAGGATGATGAACATAGTAGTTGGTTGGAACAAGCCCATGAAGGATTTCTAGGGAATCACTATTCTAAACAAAGAACATTGCAAAATCTAAAATGTTTAGGAGTGTAATGGCCTAGCATGGACAAAGAAATACATGAGTGGATTAAGAATTGTCCGGTGTGCAAAGAGAGACCCCCAGTGGAGCATGCTACCCTTTATCACATATCATTAATTCTAGATTGGAGTGCCCCATTGGTAGAATTTATGAGATCAGGAACATTACCTAGTGAGGCTAGTCTAGCAAGAAGACAAAGCATGGAGCATGAGGCTAAAGACTATGCCTTAGTAGGCGATAACCTATACCGTAGAGGCAAACATGGATACTTAAGATTGTGCGTTCACGAATCAGATTATTTGAAAGTCTTAGAAACTGCCCATAGCAGTGCGGCAAGCGGACATTTTGGTCCTGACCGAGTAATTAAGACTATTCTATTCTCAGGACTTTGGTGGCCCACTCTTCATATGGATGCACATACCTATGTGAAGAAATGTGACACATGCCAAGGTGCACAATATCCGATAAGAAAAGATGAGATGCCTTTGAGACCAATGATGGAGGGACGTGCATTCTCGAAGTGGGGCATAGACTTTGTAGGTCCTATCAACCCCCCAGCTAGAAACTCCCATGCAGAGTACAAAGTTATTGTAGCCACATATTATCTCACAAAGTGGGTAGAGGTCAAAGCCACAACGAAGAATGATGCTCAAACAACGGCAAAATTCTTATTTGAGAATGTGTTCACGAGATATGGACTACCCATAGAGTTAGTGAGCGATAGAGGCACACACTTCTTGAATGAAGTCATTGAAAATATTCTCCAAGAATTCTTGGTGATACATAAGAAGTCTGGCCCCTATCATCCACAAGCTAACGGACAAGCTGAGAGCACAAACAAGATCCTATGTAATGTATTGACCAAACTGGTAAATAATAAGCGCTCTGATTAGGATAAACAGCTTCATCATGCTGTTTGGGCGTACCGAGTTGCCTATAAAACGGTACTCAATGCCACCCCATTTCGGATGGTCTTCGGACAAAATGTTGTGCTACCATTGGATTTCCTAATCCCAACTTTAAAAGTAGCACAAGAGCATGAGTGGAATGGACACGAGTTATCCTCTAGGATCTTTGATCTCGAACGCTTAGGTGAGACAAGGCTACGAGGGACGGCATGCATCTATGCTGTAAAGAAAAGACAAAAGGCATACTTTGATGCACATGTCAAAGATAAAGGCTTGAAAGAGGGAGACCTAGTGTTGGTTTACACACTAAAACAACATGCCCGTAAATTGGAAAAAAGAGGATATGGACCCATGATCATCAATAGAATTTCCACTAGCGGTGCAGTTCAATTGGCCACACTAGAAGGTGATATCTTGCCCAACTATATGAGTGGTTGTCGAGTCAAGCTATATCAAGAACCTCTTACAAAGGATATGCTACAGATACTCAACACTGCTAAGAAGTGAAAAGAAGAAGAGTTAAGGGTTAGAGAAGAAGCATAGGCAAAGGCTAGAGAACGCATTAGGAGAAATAAATTAAGACACCTAGGCCTAGATATCGCTAGTAAGGCCCCAAGATACCACATGGCTATGTGTCAAACATCAGGTGCAATTGCTTCTCCAATAATTGATCAACGTCCTTTTGTAACCATAACGGTAGGACAAGGGAAGAATATAAGGACTGTGAGAGCATTGATAGACTCTGGTGAAGCAACGAGTGCAGTTAGACTTTCCTACTGCCAAGATCTATAGTTGAACATCAATTCCATTGAAGCCTATCTCATAGGACTCGACGGTGTGGAAACCCCTTGTTTGGGTGAGGTAGAGCTTCCCATCTATCTTCAAGATGTTCCAGTGAGAGTCAAAATGCTAGTGTGTGAAGATGAGGACCTTACAGAACCACTTGTATTGGGTCAAGACTGGATCTATGACCATGCCGTCAACTTGAACCTCAAAAGACAAATTCTTCAAGTTTGGGCACATGATCAATGTATTACATTAGAATTAGACAATTGCATGCTCACAAATCCAAAGGTCACACATTCTCTTAGTTCTTCCGACACTAATCTTCGTAAAGAAAATGTTGTGTGTGTCAAAAACCCTACGAAGCAAAAGGACTCAATCACGGGAGCACAAGCTCAAAGGCCAGCAAACCACTCTTCTTCTTCAGAGACTAATGCAAGTGTAACTCGACCAAAGAGGCAAGCAAAAAAGACATCTGCTATATCAACTAGACAGACAGAATTCAAGAAGAAAGAAGCTCAGGGCATGAATCAGATGTGGGTACAAAAAGGAGAACAACCAACAGCTTTGCCACTACCATTCCCATCGAAGCAAGCTAACCATGCTAAAAGAAGCACCAAGAAACAAGGACAAGCTCAATCCCAAGGTCTCCGATAGATTGGGCACCAAAGCAATCGAGGGAGGCCGACCATAATAACGTACAAATTTGGGTGCCAAAGAAATTAGTTTCAGCTCAACAATGGCGATTACAAATGTGGGTACCCAAGACACTCTTACATGCACAAACACCACAAATCTCCCTCACAAGCAAAGTTTCCACAAAGACGCCAAGGAGAAGCAAGGGTCAACACCAAGCACAAAGAACCAAAGCAGATCAACCCACCTCTTCGACAAACATAAAAAGGAAACCAAAAAGGGTATGGGTGTGGAAGCCCAAAGTACCACTAGCTTCCAGAGAGCCAAAGAGCCAACAACGCTGGATACCGAAATTCAGAAACCACCCAAAGATACAGAGGACAGAGCTTATGTCTATAGGGTCAAATACTATCCTGAAATGGATCCCTATAAGAAGGATTTCATCATTTCAAGATCCACTAGCGACCTCGAATAAAGACTGCCTCAACATCCACCAACCACATTGAAAAACTCTACATGCAACAACCATGTGCCTTTGGCATAACCTTGTCTTTTGCACCATTCATGTCATGCATTTCCAAAGTATGCATTAATATAGGGCCACATTACACGGCTGTGCATAGACACAATTGAGAATCCCAGGCACATGATACACATCTGACATATGTAAAATATTTTATTGATGCTAACACCTTTCTTCTTGTTTTATTCCATTGTTCCAAAAAAAAAGAGGGAAAAAGAAAAGAAAAAGAAACAAAGAGAGCGACAAGACAGGAGTGCACGCTTGAACAATCTCTATTGAGAACCATCGACACAGACATCCATCAACACGAGAGACAAGACAGTGGTCAATCATCATGATGGGCATACAACATGAAGAATGACGATGGACACAACTTTCACCATGGTAAGAATTGTATGCTTCAACAACAACATAACCATGGTCGATTAGGAAACCTCTTCGTTGGCATACCCTTGAGCACCTAGCTCAAGACCCAACTTCTTGCACCATAACTTTTCAATGCATTTCCCAAGTATGCATGCATAGGGCTATATTACAAGGCCATGCACAAGGCACCTATTGTTTCCAACCCATGCACAAATACACTTAACCATCAATCATGATGGATCACAAGTACTTGGTCTCATGTTTCAAAAGTTCAAGGACATCCACGGTACAACATCAATACCTAGGGAGCAATTCATAGTAGATAGTTGTTCACGATCAAAATCGACAACCTCTTTTGAGCAACTACCAACCTTTGAAAGCCAAGAAGTATACCCTCTAGCTCAGATCCAAGGAAGAAGTACATACATTTGGCACAACTCACGAATAGGCTAGTAGTGTAAAACTGACGAACCCGACAACTGACCAGGCTACGTTGGGAAGATGGACCGCTCCGGTTGATACATGAAGGACACTACCTCTCAACGTACTACATGGAACAACCACTACAACAAGGGTCTGTCAAGGACGACAAACTCAAGAGGGGGGGAGTGTTGAAGCTCAAGGTCAAGGACAAAGCATGGAATCACATCAAAGAAGTGGATACACAAGAAAGAGGAGCAAGTAGGGAGCTCCAAGAAGCACATGTCAAATTTTTAGAAGAAATCCCTATAAATATAGTGACTTTTGTCACTAAAAACCATTGTAAATACCATTTTCTATTTTTACAACTCCATTTTGTTCAAGCAGAGGAGTCCTCAAGCTTGAGGAGTATTAGAAGTATCATCCTACCAATTTTCATAATTTTTAGATTCCGTTTGAGTCCCCAAATAAGCCTTGAAACCTATTTTTTAACGAGGCCGGACACTAGGTCTGGACAGGGCCAAAACTACTCAAAAAACTATAAAAAGGGCTGGAGAGCTCATTTTTGGGGTTAGCTTGTTGCAGATTTCAGCTTTGTAAGAGAGCTCTTTTGTAATTGAAGTCCTTCCATTGTTCCACTCTTTGCTCTTACCTTGTGCGCGTGTGTGTGTATGTGTGTGCATGTTTGTGTGCTTTCACTCACGCACTTGTGCACTTCACTTGCTCTTGGTCTTCATACCAGTCCTCACGTCTCCACGGATTGACATTTATGAGGTGAAGCTCCTCACGTTGGTACTTAGCATTGTACTAGAGTGACACCAACATGGTTCTTCATCAATTAGAAGAATGAGATGGTTTAGGGGTATTTCGGATAAGTATAGAGAGATACTTCTCAAATTACCTTATACTATCCCTAAGTTTCTCCAGGTCCACATGTTCATCTTGGGACTGAGAGAAACCATTAGACCTTTGGTGAGGAAGCCGAGATATTAGTCCTTGGCATAGGCCATGGAGATGGCTTTAGTCTATGAGGATGGCCATAGGGGCACAAGCTCCTAGGGTCAGAGGTCCTCATGGCCTAAGGTAAGTCGATCCTTCCACACACCTACTCCTAGATGGATTAGTGCGCAATCTTCTAGAGAGGCTAAGTAGATGCATATGATGAAGACAATTGTAGGAGGTAAAAGGAAAGTGTCTACTCTATGTGAGAGGGCTTACAATAAGTCTATTCTTACCCCTTAGCAAAAAGAGAAGGCAATGAAAGAGGGGTTATGTTATGGGTGTTTAGGGGAGCACATGTTCAAGGACTATCCTAAGAAAAAGAAGATAGCAACCACCATAATTATTAATCCCACACAAGTAGGAAGCGATGGAGGTGAGGACTTTAGAGATTCTCCATCCCGAATATCATCTCCCATAATGGCCATGATGGTCATCAAGAAGGTCCCTACTATGCCACATGTTGTGCTTTTGCCAATGGCACACAAAGGATATCGATTTCCCGGCATAGAACTCATTGTCATAAGGGGAGTCATGGCAAGACAGCCTATGAAGGTACAATTTGACACTAGGTTGGCACATAAAATCATTAGTTCTCGACTAGTCAAGAGGTTACATCTAGAGACTATGTAGTCAAAGTATGCCTACATAGTAGAGTCATCCAACAAGAAGGGAATTGAGACAAGGGATCGGCAAGTTGTTAATTTTCCCATTCAGATCTAGTCCTATGAGGATAGATTGGATTTCCAGATAGCAAGACTAGCATGTTTCAATGGAGTCCTTAGTAAGAAGTGTCATGAAAGAAAGAGAACAGTCATAGACTTTTCTTGGCATGTGTATCAATTTGAGCATGAGGGGAGGTGACTACTGATCCATGGAGAGCCATATCTCCAAGAGGCACGATTAATAACCGCTATCAAGTTGCTCAAGATTTCTTGTAAATATTTATATTTTCTTTAGTTTTTGTATTCCTCATGTATTATGATACCATCAGATTAGAGTAAAAGATCATGATGTATATAAGATAGCTTGCAGGACCCGTTTTAGGCATGATGAGTATTTGGTCATGCCATTTGGTTTGACTAACGCACCAATTACATTTATGATGTTAATGAATGATATTTTGAGACCGTTCATTGGAAAGTGTATTGTTCATTATGTTGATGACTTTTTAGTGTATAGTAGGACTCTGCATGAGCATGAGAATCATCTAAGATTAGTATTGAATGTTTTAAGAGAGAATCATCTATATGTAAATTCGGAGAAGACTCAGTTATTTCTTCTAAGGAAAGAGTATCTAGGGTATGTGGTCTCCACCAAGGGGGTTTAAATGGATCCCAAGAAGGTCTTAGTTATTCTAGCTTGGCCCATTCCTCAGGATGAGGGGCAGTTATGGTGGTCATTCCTAGGACTTTTCGATTTTTATCGAAAACTCATCTCTTCCTATTCGTCAATAGAAGTGCCTAGTATGAACTTGCTTTAAGGCAAAGTTCCATTTGCATGGATGCAAGAGCAAAAAGAGAGTTTTGATACTCTTGAAACAAGCCATTTTAGGGGCTCCTATACTCAAATTGGTAGATCCATAGAAACCCTTTGAGTTAGAGACAGATGCTAGTGGCATAGCCATAGGGGTAGTTTTGAGCCAAGATGGCAAGCCAATAGCTTTTGAAGGCAAGAAATTGAGTAGTGAACAGCACAATTGGCTACTCCATGAACAGGAGTTGTATGTAGTCGTGCATGCACTTAAAGTCTGGAGACACTATCTCTATGGTGTAGACTTTAAGGTATACAGAGATCACCATACACTCAAGTACTTTTGCAGTCAACCAAATCTTTGAGGAAGATAAGATCATTGGGCTGAGCTCATGTAGGAGTTTCACATAGAAATCCTATATAGAAGCAGCAAAGATAATATAGTAGCTGATGCATTATCATGGATAATGTATCAAATGAGCTTCATAGTTTTAAAAAGCTCATTACTTCAAGAGATAAAGGAAGCACATGTGGAAGATACAAATTTTTTATAGATTATTAGAGCCACCAATGATGATTCTATTATAGGAGACAAGGCAATTTGAGTTGTTTCTTAACCTAGCAGAGCAAACAAGTCTAGTATGTATTCCAATTTCTCAAAGGAGAATGAAATATTCAAACAAGTCGTGCATGATAACCATGATGTGCCTTGCGCAAGACATCCTACTGTTGACAAGACAATACAACCTGTTAGAAGAACATTTTGGTGGCCTAGATTAGCCAGATATGTCCACAATTATGTTCAATAATTCTTTATGTGTCAAGTCAACAAGCTAGAAAGGGTGAAGACACTAGGACTTTTGCATCCTTTACAGATTCTAGATCATAACTAGGATAGTGTATCCATGGACTTCATAGTCAGGTTACCGTGGACCCAAAGGAAGTGGGATACTATCCTAGTTGTGGTAGAAAGATTGAGGAAGATGGCTCATTTCATACCATAGGAGAAGCTCCACTGGTAGTGCATTTGTTTATCGAGCATGTCTTCAAATTGCATGGGTTACCGACATCCATAGTTTTAGATAAGTATGTCAGATTCATAGAACACTTCTAGAAATTTGTATTTGAAAAATTGGAAGTCTCATTGAAGATGATTAGTGGTGATCATTCATAGGCATATGGTCAAACCGAGAGGGTCAACCAGATTCTAGAGGACATGTTGCAGGCATATGTGTCTAAGAGGCAGATAGATTGGGATAGTTACTTGCCACTATTAGAGTTTGCTTATAACAATAGGCCTCACAAGGTGATAAGAATGTCTGCCTTTGAGATGAACTATGGCGTGCATCCTAATGCTCCCAGCACCATAGCAATGCCAAAGAAATGTCCTAGTGCTTTGGAGTTCTTAGTGAACCTCCAAGCAAAAATTTAGAAATAGCTAAATCCAAGATGTAGCGAGTAGCAGATAAGTCAAAAGAGTATGCTGATAGGAAGAGATCTCTTAGATCCTTTGAGGAAGGAGACATAGTCTTTCTTCAGGTACCAGCTAGATCTACTTCACTATCCATAGGGAAGTGTAGTAAGCTTTCACCAAGGTTTTGTGGAACTTGGAAGATAGTAAAAAAGTTAAGTGATATTGCATATCGATTAGAGCTTCCTCTAGATTGTAGAGTCCATTGAGTGTTCCATGTCAGTAAACTTAGAAAGTATATTTCCACGGAGGATAATCTAATAGAGGTTATTGTCTCTTTGCAAGAAAGTGATAGCACAAACCATTTTCTAGATAGGATACTAGATTGGAGACAAAAGTAGTTGCAAAACCGTGTCATCCAGGAGTATCTAGTAGCCTAGAGAGGATTACCACTTACTACCTTTACTTGGGAACCAGAAGCTATGGTTTGCAAGTACTTTCCCTCATTGATCATCAAGGACAATGATCTTTAGAAGTGGGAGAGAGTATCACACATTGGTCCATAGGGATCATTCCATGTGTGTGTGGGACAAGGGCTAGCCATAGCCAAGGTCCCAAGCTCGGGGGATATCCTAAGGTACAGTGTAGTAATGGGGATGAATGTTCCATGATGGCCGCATGGAAGCAGTAGAACATTCTAGATCATTGCTATTTTTAGAATACAAGAAGATATAAATGGATGGGAGGAGAGTTGCACACACATCATTCATAAGTTATCTTTAGCTTTCTGTTTGGGCTCACAAATAGATAGATAGATAGATTGATTGATAGATAGATAGATAAATAGATAGATAGATAGATAGATAGATAGATAGATAGATAGATAGATAGATAGATAGATAGATAGATAGATAGATAGATAGATAGATAGATAGATAGATAGATAGATAGATAGATAGATAGATAGATAGATAGATAGATAGATAGATAGATAGATAGATAGATAGATAGATAGATAGATAGATAGATGGATAGATAGATAGATAGATAGATAGATAGATAGATAGATAGATAGATAGATAGATAGACAAATAGACACATAGAAAAATAGATAGATAGATAGATAGACAGACAGACAGACAGACAGACAGATAGATAGATAGATAGATAGATAGATAGATAGATAGATAGATAGATAGATAGATAGATAGATAGATAGATAGATAGATAGATAGATAGATAGATAGATAGATAGATAGATAGATAGATAGATAGATAGATAGATAGATAGATCGTTAGGGGAAAAAAATGAGCCATGAATGGGCCTTTTAGAATGGGCCTAAGGTATAGTGTAGTAATGGGGATGAATGTTCCATGATGGCCGCATGGAAGCAGTAGACCATTCTAGATCATTTCTATTTTTAGAATACAAGAAGATATAAATGGATGGGAGGAGAGTTGCACACACATCATTCATAAGTTATCTTTAGCTTTCTGTTTGGGCTCACAAATAGATAGATAGATAGATTGATTGATAGATAGATAGATAAATAGATAGATAGATAGATAGATAGATAGATAGATAGATAGATATATAGATAGATAGATAGATAGATAGATAGATAGATAGATAGATAGATAGATAGATAGATAGATAGATAGATAGATAGATAGATAGATAGATAGATAGATAGATAGATAGATAGATAGATAGATAGATAGATAGATAGATAGATAGATAGATAGATAGATAGATAGATAGATAGATAGATAGATAGATAGATGGATAGATAGATAGATAGATAGATGGATAGATAGATAGATAGATAGATAGATAGATAGATAGATAGATAGATATATAGATAGATAGATAGATAGATAGATAGATAGATAGATAGATAGATAGACAGACAAATAGACACATAGAAAAATAGATAGATAGATAGGCATACAAACAGACAGACAGATAGATAGATAGATAGATAGATAGATAGATAGATAGATAGATAGATAGATAGATAGATAGATAGATAGATAGATAGATAGATAGATAGATAGATAGATAGATAGATAGATAGATAGATAGATAGATAGATAGATAGATAGATAGATAGATAGATAGATAGATAGATAGATAGATAGATAGATAGATAGATCGTTAGGGGAAAAAAATGAACCCTGAATGGGCCTTTTAGATTAAGGAGTGATTAGTGATGGACGAATCAGAAGAGGGTGGTGGCCACAGTCTATGCCCTATAAAATACTAGGCTGAAGGGGGGAGAGGGGACATATTTCTCCCTTATTTAATGAGCTCCCTCTAGAGAGAGAAGGAATCTCGTAACTCAATTGGGCCCAAAAATTCAAAATTTCTAAAAAGTTAAAAAACTCATCATAACACCTGAAAATGGACCCCCCATTACTTTTTAGGATCAAAAGTACTCTTTTTGACCCCAAATTCAAAATCCGTGCATGTTTTGAGCTGAAAAAAATGGATTTTTTCAAAAATACTCAAAAAAGAGTTATTTCCCTCCTAAAGCTCACATTTTCATACCGAGGTCCCAAAAAGTCATCTTTTCCCACTACTTTCACTCTGTAGCACACCAGTGAGCACACATTCAGATGTCACAATATCAAAGCCACAGATGGACAGTGGCTATCACATGAGTACTCCAAAGGTGCATGGGTGTACATGCAACCCTCTAGAGTTGGGCCTCATCCAGTTAGAGATCGTGGAAACTTAGATCTTCATTGGAAGGGAAAGTTACTTGGCTTCAAGAAGCACAGAGACAATGGGATGGTTGCTATTGTACAACATGTTTTTACAATGGCAACTATGAAACTTGAAAACTCTAGTAGTATGAGATATCTTGTGAACTATAAGTATTACTCTACAATATTTTATGTTTTCTTGTGTCGGATATATTTCTGAACTATTTAGATACGTTTTTGTTCGTTTCAGATATATTTCCTTCTACTTTGGTGGAAGCTCAACCACTTCATAGTCTTACAGGTACTTTCCAGGCATTGCATGCAGATGTTGGTGCACTAGTCTTTCCAAATATATCTCCTGCTCAACTTTACCATGATAGAGTTTTCTTTTACACACATAGATATGTTGTACCCTCTACAATGAATGATTTTGGAAGGTTAGAGAGAATTGAAGTACATTCTCTTCTTAGCTTGGAGTGGCTAAAACCTGATATATGTGATGGAGAGTGTTAATCTCCAAAAGAACAACCTACTCTTGAGTTTAGAACACCTCTATGTCAAGAGTAAGTCAAAGCCTTCACTAAATTATAGGTTCAATCTCCAAATTATCAAAATTAAGAAAATCTGTGAAGAAAGTGAAACACATAAAAGTCTGCTGCAGAATTTCTTCACATTGACTTATCAAACGTGTAAAGTTTTTGATGAAACTTTGTACGAATCATCTCCTAGGGATTGCGCATCACCTCCAAGTTGAATCACTTGAAAAGCTTTAGTATAACTTGAGAAATTGTCTTCACAAGTTACCTATGTCTGAATCTGCACTTCTGAGAAGTCGATTTAGACACCCCTAACTTCTTAACTTTGGTTCTCACAATATCTAACCCGTTTTGCCAAATGCTTTTAGCCACGAGTAGATCACCTTCCAACTTAAAGATTAAGTGCTTGCTTGCACAAAACTTTAAACTATGGAGTGAGCACTGGTCAAAAGATTAAACTCGAAATTTGCGCCTGTTTCAGAGAACTGTAGACACTCAACACATATGAATGTTCCTACTAACAATTCTCCTAGCCTGATTACAATTAGACTCTGAAATTCAGGTCACAGGCTCATTAACTAACAACTTAGATATCCTCAAAAGGATTTCACAATTGATCAAACACAGAAGGAGCAGACACGAAAAGATCGGGCGCAAACTTTCTTCATTAACTCAGAAATTTACAACTGAGTGATGAGAGCTAACTCAAACTAACTTTTCTCTATCTCTTGACTCCTAACTTCCTCAATCTTGGCTTCTACATATGCTCTCATACATGCCCCGACTTTTCTCAAAGTATTTATAGACAATTTGTACAAGATTCTTACTCAAACAAAGATCTGAGTCACCTATGACTATACTAATGTACATATGTGTACACTTCTCTTATCCTCTGAATATGTCTTTCTTCCAAGCTTCAATGGTTGATCCTTCCTTCACTCTTTAACCTTCCAAGTCTTCAATTGGTGATTGGTCTGCACCAACAGCTCCCCCTCAATCATCAATTGAGGTTTCTCCTTTCTTCTTTATTCCTGCCATGTCCTTAAACTTCTGTAGCTTTGGTCCATCCAAGCTCTTTGTAAGCATATCAGCTATCTGATCCTTTGTTGAAGTATGTATGACTTCAATCTCCTTATCCATCACTTTCTCTCTTAGAAAGTGATACTGAATCTCAATGTGTTTAGTCCTGGCATGAAAAACAGGATTAGCAGCTAAATACAATGAACTCATGTTATCTCCATATATGATTGGTACTCCATGCACAATGTCAAGACTCTTCATCAAGGTCTTAACCCAAATTACTTCTTTTGCAGCTTCAACCATGCCTTTATACTCTGCTTCTGTAGAAGATAAAGCAACTGTATGTTGCTTCTTAGAACACCATGAGATAAGTTTATCTCCCACATAACACATGTACCCAAATGTAGATCTTCTATCATCTGGATTACCTGCCCAATCTGCATCACTATAAATTTTGATATTTGTATCTGAGGTAAACCCATAATACAAACCTTCATTGAGTGTACCCTTAATGTACCTCAACACCCTTTGTCCTGCAATCCAATGTTCTTTCCTTGGGCAATGCATAAATTGAGACAAAACTCCTACTGCATATGATAAATCAGGTCTAGTTAGAGTAGCATAGATAAGGCTACCAACCAAACTCTGATATTGTCTCATGTCTTTGAATTCTTCACCTCCATACTTACTCAATTTGTGATTCACCTCCATTGGTGTAGGTGCTACCCTGCAATCATCCATTTTAAACTTGATTAACAAGTTCTTCAAATACCTTTCTTGGGTCACAAATACTCCATGTTGAGTATATGTAATCTCCATGCCCAAGAAGTATGACAAGTCTCCCAAGTCACTTATCTTGAACTCCTTTTCCATTTGCCTCTTGAGCTTTTGTATTCCTTCTTCATCTGTACCTGTAAGAATTATATCATCAACATATATGCACATGTATATGAAACCATTTTCACTTGCCTTGACAAGCAAGCTACTATCTGCTTTAGACACCTGAAAACCAAGTTCTTTAAGGAACTTCACAAGTCTATAGTTCCATGCCCTTGGGGCCTGCTTCAAACCATACAGAGCTCTCTTGAGCTTGCACACATGATCTGGATACCTTTTATCTCTGAACCCTTGAGGTTGCTCCATAAATACATCATCTGAAATATAACCATTCAAAAAAGCATTCTTCACATCAAGTTGACATAGTTTCCAACCTTTACATGCAGCAATAGCAATAAGTGTCCTTATGGTTGTCATCTTTGCCACAGGACTATAGGTCTCATCATAATCAATACCATATGTTTGAGCAAAACCTTTGACCACAAGTCTAGCTTTATACCTAGACACACTTCCATCTGCAAACCTTTTTGTCTTGTAGACCCACTTGCATCCAATAATCTTCTGACTATTTGGTTTAGGAACCAAATCCCAAGTTTGATTCTCCAATAGTGCATCATATTCTTCCTGCATAGCACTTTCCCATTTTTCCTTACCTTTTGCCTCTTCATATGTAGAAGGGTCTTCATCTGTATTCACCATGTAAGCATAATCTTTTGTGGCTAGAAATGAAGTATCATAACTATACCTTGTAGGTTGCCACCTATTTCTTGTTGACCTTCTGAGTTCTCCACTCCTTGAGGTTTCTGGCTCTTCACATTCAGGATCAAATCTTGGTGTCTCTTCCACTTCAACCTGCACTTCATTATTCTCTTGCTCATCAAATATCTGAACTTTTGATTTACCTTTTCTTTGACTCACTTCTTCTTCATCATCTGTATTGATTTTGATTGTACCTGCATACCAAGTGCTTTGTTCATCAAATGTAACATCTTTAGAAACCATAAATTGTTTTGTTGATGGACTCCACAATCTATAGCCCATCTGCTTGTCATCATAGCCAATGAAAACATACTTTTCAGCTTTGGGTTCCAATTTGTGTCTTAATTGTGATGGCACATATGCATATGCCACACATCCAAATACTCTGCAATGATCCAAGGTAGGTCTCTTACCCCACCAAGCCTCATATGGTGTCATACCCTGCAAGGCTTTACATGGTAACCTATTGACCAAATAAGTAGCTGTATTTACAGCCTCAGCCCACAAATAATTAGGGCAATTTTTCTCCTTCATCATGGATCTTGCAAACTCAACAAGAGTTCTATTTCTCCTTTCTGCAACACCATTTTGTTGAGGAGAGTACCTGCAAGTAACTTCCCTTTTTATACCTGCATTCCATAAGTAATCACTAAACTCATTTGAGAAATACTCTCCCCCTCCATCTGACCTTAGTCTCTTCAACTTATGACCTGTAATTCTTTCTGCATATGCATGATAGTGTTTAAATGTATTAAACACTTCTGACTTATCTTTGATCACATAGATAGTGATCCACCTAGTAGCATCATCAACATAAATCACATAATACCTTGATCCATTTATACTGAAATCTTTTGATGGTCCCCACACATCTGTGTGTACCAACTCAAGCTTCTCTGAGTGCATAAAACCATGCTTGGAATAGGAATGTTTATGAGCCTTACCTAATTGACATGCCTCACATTTGTATGTCATATGTTGACCTGCAACATTAGGCAATCCAAGCACTGAACCATTGTTAACCATATCTTTAATACCTCTTTCATTAAAATGTCCAAGCCTCTTGTGCCAAAGATCTAACTTAGAGATCTTATGTCCTCCATATGTGAACATAGCATGACCAATGTTGCCTTGAATCTTCAATGTAAATAGTCTTCCTTCTTTTTTCCCTGAAACAATCTGTTTATACCCTTGGCTAGGGTCTTCCACATATACTCCATCATTAGTGAACCTTACTTCATATCCCTTTTCAACAATTTGACCTACACTTATCAAATTCTTAGGGATTGTAGGAACATACAAAACCTTACTCAATAATGTGCTTCCATCCTTGGCCTTCACTGATCCAATTGACTTCACATTGTGCTTTGTGTTGTCACCTGTTTGAACAACATGATTAAAAACTTTACTTTCCAAATCAGTCATCAAAGATATGTTACCACTCAGGTGATTGCTACACCCTGAGTCAATGTAGAAGACTCTCTGATCTTCATTCTGCCTTTCACAAGTTGCATTCATTATCAATGTTGAATCCTCCTTTTGATCTGAAGCATAATTGTAGTAGGTGTTGTTGTATTGTTGACTTTGGAATCCTCTACCTGCATTTCTTCCAAAGTAATTCCTTCCACCTCTACCTCTGTAATTACCTCTTTGATTTCTGCCACCTCTTCCTCTTGTATTATAGTTTTGACTATATCCATTATTATTCTGAGTATTGTGCCAACAATCATTAGCTAAGTGATTTGTCTTACCACAAATCCAGCAAGCTTTGCCTCCATCTTTATTGTTCCTGCCTCTTCCTCTACCTTTGCCACCTCCTCTTCCTCTTAGGAAGTTGGCTTGAGTAGTTGTTCCTTCATCTTCACCTGCTTGTTGTTTTCCTTTGCTATTCTTCTTCTTATCCTTTGAGTACATTGCATGACCTGTACTCTTGTCACCATCTCCTTTAACATCCTGCTCAAATGTTAGCATATGACCTAACAATTGATTTAAATCAGGAGTGAAATGATCAAGTGATAGTTCTGTAGACAAAATAAATGGCTTCCATTTGTCATCACCTCTCAACCCTGTAAGAATTTGCCTTACCAATTTATCTTCCTCAATGTCTTCATCAACAGCTCCTAAAGCATCTGCAATATCTTTCATCCTTGTCACATAGTCTGAGATGGACTGAGAGGCCTTCTTCTTGAAGGTAGTAAACTCTGCCCATAAGGATGCCTTCCTTGACTTTGTAGTGTTCTGAAAATGCTCCTCCAAAGCATTCCATATGTCAGTTGCACTTTCAAGACCTCTAATATGAGGTAACAAATAATCATTGACTCCCATATAGATAATGCTCCTAGCTTGAGCATCTTTCTTCATCCAATTTTTAAGATCTGCTAACTCTTCCCTAGTTGGAACACTAGGATCTCTGAACTCTGGCTTCTCTTCTTCTCCTGTGATGTAACCAATCAAATCTTTGCTCATAAGATGAGCTTCCATCCTCATTGACCATGCAGGATAGTTTTCCCTATCCAATTTCTCTATCTGTAGAGCATCTCCCATCTTGTATCCACCTGTATATAGAAATCTTCAAGCTTCACAAACAATGTATGTACCTTTACTTCGAATTAAGCTCCTTTTGCCTTTCTTGATGTCGAGTAGTCTTCTCCTCAGGCTTTTGACTCCAAGCTTTCACTTCTTTGCTCTTCAAATGTTGAACTTCTTGAATCTGCAGCAGTCGGAACCTTCCTTTCCTTGATTTGATGTCTCCTGCTCTGATACCACTGATGGAGAGTGTTAATCTCCAAAAGAACAACCTACTCTTGAGTTTAGAACACCTCTATGTCAAGAGTAAGTCAAAGCCTTCACTAAATTATAGGTTCAATCTCCAAATTATCAAAATTAAGAAAATCTGTGAAGAAAGTGAAACACATAAAAGTCTGCTGCAGAATTTCTTCACATTGACTTATCAAACGTGTAAAGTTTTTGATGAAACTTTGTATGAATCATCTCCTAGGGATTGCGCATCACCTCCAAGTTGAATCACTTGAAAAGCTTTAGTATAACTTGAGAAATTGTCTTCACAAGTTACCTATGTCTGAATCTGCACTTCTGAGAAGTCGATTTAGACACCCCTAACTTCTTAACTTTGGTTCTCACAATATCTAACCCGTTTTGCCAAATGCTTTTAGCCACGAGTAGATCACCTTCCAACTTAAAGATTAAGTGCTTGCTTGCACAAAACTTTAAACTATGGAGTGAGCACTGGTCAAAAGATTAAACTCGAAATTTGCGCCTGTTTCAGAGAACTGTAGACACTCAACACATATGAATGTTCCTACTAACAATTCTCCTAGCCTGATTACAATTAGACTCTGAAATTCAGGTCACAGGCTCATTAACTAACAACTTAGATATCCTCAAAAGGATTTCACAATTGATCAAACACAGAAGGAGCAGACACGAAAAGATCGGGCGCAAACTTTCTTCATTAACTCAGAAATTTACAACTGAGTGATGAGAGCTAACTCAAACTAACTTTTCTCTATCTCTTGACTCCTAACTTCCTCAATCTTGGCTTCTACATATGCTCTCATACATGCCCCGACTTTTCTCAAAGTATTTATAGACAATTTGTACAAGATTCTTACTCAAACAAAGATCTGAGTCACCTATGACTATACTAATGTACATATGTGTACACTTCTCTTATCCTCTGAATATGTCTTTCTTCCAAGCTTCAATGGTTGATCCTTCCTTCACTCTTTAACCTTCCAAGTCTTCAATTGGTGATTGGTCTGCACCAACAATATGGTCCATATCATCTTTGAAGCAAAAGATGGTAATGGATATACATAACTCTTTGAAATTCACAAAAGTGTCTAGGTCTATAGGTTTGCACTGGTCTTTTCACATTCATTGTTTTGTATATTTATTCCAAGGATTCTCATTCCAAGAGACTTCCACCATGTTCATGTGTAAAGATATCACATATGAGCAAGTCGAAAGTCTTCTTGGTGAAAATTGGGGTTTGATGGAAGGAATTGCAAAAGGTGATAAATATCTTTGTAAAATAGGTGGAACAGGTATAGGATTTTGATATTTGAAACACCGTACTTCATTATACATCAGATTCCACTATGATCGTTGGATGTGCAAACTTGGCAAATGGATACCATTTCAAAGTTCAGAGGGATCTTTGCATTCATTTGAAATAAAGCTTAGATTGCCCAACAATGAAACATAAACTATTTTAGTGAATAATCATTGGACCTTGGCTAATCTGAGAGAACACTTGATGATTACGGGGTTTGAAGGACTAACACAATCCAAATTCAAAATTCAAGGACATAAGGTGAGAAATGTTTCATGCTTTTGTTAAAGTAATCTTTTCATTATTGTTTATTTTACTTTAATGACTTCATATTCTTGCAAATTGATTACAGGTGGGCAGAAGAATGGAATACAAAATGAAAGTCCCTCTAGATTGGAGCAAAGATGGAACAGAACTCTCATTGTCATAGTTCTTTGGCAACCTGATAATGTCACTTCTTGGGCCCTAGTCATTGTATCTCATGGTTTTTGCACTTTCAAGAACCTTGTAAAAAGTAGGACAATTGATTCATGTTAGATATTGTATATACCTTCTTCTCTGCAATGGTAATTTCAAAACTTTTGGAATGTCAAAAAGTCTGTTCACTACTTTGAATTGTGGTTGCTCATGTTTTTTCAGTGCATTATTTTGTCATCAGAAACACATTTTTTGAATTTGCACTTTTTTCTATACTTTTAAAAGTGGGCCCAGTCAGTTTAAAAACTTGAAACTGCTATAAAAATGGTTCAATGTGCTCATTTCTCACATTTGCACTCTCAAAGAGCTAGAAAGCACAGACTACAAGCCTCTAGAATTCTCGCGCGCAAGCAATGGCTGCTAGCACTTCCACTCCCATGAAATCTCCTCGAGATCTATTCATGGAGTTTTTAGATACTACAGACTACAATGGTCGTACGGATTTGTATGAACTAGTCTGTAGAGTCCCTAATCTTGAAGGGACAATAGCCATGAACTCCGATGTGATCGATGAGATCACAGATTTTATGGAATTCTATATATTAAGATATGCCATAGATATTCCAGCATATGAGTGTAAATGGATCCCGTGTGACCTGCTTTTCTACATTCATAAAGGAGATGAGGCGTTTGCAAAGCGCTTAAAGCATTTCATGGCTATTGCTGAGGCTTTAGGGCACCTGTTAGATGACACAGTGCCCTTAATTAAACAATTAAATAAGAAAAGGAAAATGGGAAGAAAATATCTTTCTTACGTAGCAACAAGCATCTTTTTTGTCAATGAGGAGCCCGAACCTTCACCCATGAACCTACCCCATCTTGTTATTGGGAGTTTTGTAGATGACAAGAAGGAACCCCAGACCGACGCTCTCAACTTATTAGAAGAGAGTGGAAAAATTTCCAGAGAATTTCCTCGAGGAGTAGTGGACAAATTAAAGGAAGCCAGTACAGAGAACAATCCACCCTCCAACTTAGACCCCGTGGAACCCACTCTACCAGAGGTGGAGATGGAAATGTTTTCAGTTGTACTTGTTGACAGGAGGAATTTTTGTTCCTGCATGATATTGAGAAGGCATTCGGTCTACGCCTCGATGAATGCCTTAGTATTTTATGCTCAACCTTGGATGTCCCCATGGACAACACTTCTGACATTATCTAAAAGGCAACAATTCCACTTGGTGATTCAGTTGCGGACACCATTGCATTTGTGTGTGAAGAGATTTTGAGCCATGCCAACCAAGATGCCATTGAAGAAGATCTGGCCGCAGCAAGGGAAAGAATTTTGGAGAAGAAGATTCCAACATCCCCTGTTGTGGAGCAAAGTTGCATGGCCCATTCATCGATTCCACTAGATGCAATGGGAAGAGGAGAGGATGAAGATAGGCTTCAAGATGTAAGTCTCTACTGACATTTATGGTTGTCTCATATTCATACAAGATGTATCTATTTAATTTTATGATTGTCTATGTGCAGGAAACAATTGAAGTAAATAAATTTGCAGCAAGGAGTGGTGGTGACCGTGTTTCTCGGGGCCATGGTTCTTCCTTGGCACAGTACATTGGAAAATTGCCAAAGGAAGATTTTGTCGTAATCCACAAGGACTTTTCCCCTCAAGGACGCTTCATGACTTGGTGTCTAAAGGCCTTGAGCAAAGTTTTGTGCCTATCTACAATAATGCAAGGGACCAATTGTATATTTCTAGTTAGGAAGTCCCTTGCCCTTACTACCCTAGGAGTTAACTTTATAGGAAAAATATTAGGTCAAATAGGAATAGCTTTAGGTCTTGGATTGACAGACCCTCAGTTAATATCCCAATCAGTTTTGACTTACCAATTGCTACTATCTTTTCAGAGAAGAAAGAATGTAGTGGAGAGGCTCAAGGCCAAGAGCCAATTGTAAAAACTTTATAATAACAATTATTGTTTTTCCAATTTCCATGTGCATTCAATCTATTATATCTTTATGTTTGACAATCTCATAACTTTTGCACAGTTTAATCAATCTTTTTCCATCATTTCGTGTAATTTGTGTTGCCCAAAATGCATGCAATGGCCTAGGAATGCAAAAAAAAGGCCTGCCACAGAAACGTGGGGATGGGCCGTGCAAAACTTTTGTAGGGCCCATCCCCACGTTTTTGTGGCAGGCCTTTTTTTTTTGCATTCCTAGACCATCCTATGCACTACCTTACCTATATTGCAAGTCTATCTCCCTCAATTAGCACCTTCACTTGGGGAATTGTGGAATTCTTCTTATGTGCAATAATTAGAGAAAGTTAACACTCCTCTGGGTGCATATAAGCATGTAGTAGTAAATAAGTACATGTATGGTCATAGACATTGTTTAGCTATTGGTCATGGGGTTAGCATGCAGTGCACTCTAGCCAAGGCCTATCATATGCCCCAATGTGCATGGCATGTGTTTTCATGGCTTGGAAATGCCAAAAAAAGGCCTGCCACAGAAACACGGGGATGGGCCCTGCAAAAGTTTCCCGCGTTTTGGTGGGAGGCCGTTTTTTGGCATTTTTAAGCCATGGAACGCATTAATAGCATTACCACTTACAATAAGTACAAAAAAATGAATGATACAACCATGAAAAACACTTCAAAGAGGTACTGGAAAAAGACACCTAGAAACATAGGAGAAATAAACTTCAAAACATGTACACTAAGAGATAAACACTTGGGAGAGCAAATATGAGAAGACAAAGATTATATTCATCATTTGGGATTTGCAAAATATTCATCATATGGGATATACAAAAGGTTCTCCAAACAAGGGAGTACAAATTTTTTGAAGGGTTATTCCCTCTAATTCTCCTAGCTAGCTGCAAATCTCTAGGTTGTATTGTCACTCTCTTTGCATGGATGGCACATAGGTTAGAGTCCTCCAACATTGATATAAGATACGCCTCTGCAGCTCCTTGGAGAGGTTCAATGGCTATCCCTTGGATACGAAGTCTAGCGCAATAGCGTTGGATCTCTTCCTTCACAACTCTTGCAAATGACCTTCGTGGAATAAGAAGCTCCACAGACTTTTGATAGTGTCGAATCTCTGCAAAAGCTCTGGTTTGCTTTCTGCACCTTTGTGGTGCTCTTGCATTTGGGGGGATGTTGGGTTGTGGTCGTTGTGGTCTACGACGTGGTTGATAGTTCTTCTTTCTTCTTAGAGGATGCCTAGATGGTCCTGCCTCATCATTTACTTCCTCTACCCAACCTTGCTCTCTTTCTTCATCGGTTGGTCTTTGTCCTTGTCCTGGGGGCAGTGTCTTGCCTCCTTGTGTTACTCGATGGTTCACGGGGATATCATTATTGTTCTATGGTGGCTCATTTATACTTTCTTCATCTGAGGAACCCGATAAATTTGATGTCTCAATCACAACTTGCCTATGTCCTCGTTGTTTGGTCCTTGCCTTGATTCGTGTCGTGACTGGGGGCTCATCATCAGATGCGGGAGGGGAATAATTTATTTCTTGGGATACATCTCTCTCTGGTGAAGCTTCATCCCCCCGCAATGGAATGCTACCGGACTGTGTCCCTGCACCCGAGTTTCGTCTAGAAGAGTTGCTTGTGGTTCGACGCTTCTTGTGGGGTGTCATCCATGTTGGGCGCTGAGTACCTTGCACATGGCTAGGGTAGACGACATGATCCTTCCTAGCAGTCTGCTTTATGCGTGCCATTCTCTTAGGTTGTAAAGTGGTAAAAACTATTTCCAAGAAAAACCCTCGCGGATTCTTTGTGCATGCCATTGGGCATGATGTACAGGTCCTGACGATGACATCCACTTCTCTCTGCAATATCATGTTGTAGCTTTCGTGTAATCTTTGCTATTCATGACTCACATGCTCGTTCCATTACATATTTTCTAGCACGAAAAAACCAATTGAACATTTGTTCTAAATAGTTTGATTGGAGTAGACCACCCCCATGACGAGTGTTTTTAAAGTAAACACCTCTAGCGCTGTAATGTGACTTCTCCATTCCTTGTGTACTAAAAATGTCCAGTGACCCATATCGATTCATATAATATGCTCCATGTGCAAAAAGAATATGCTATGATCAGATCAATAAGATATACACATAGTGTTTAAGACCAAATAAAAAAATGTAAGAGAAACTTACTATGTAATGTGTAATGTTGCTTTCTCCCAAAGATAAGATGAATGACTTTGTAAACTCCTTCAAAGTCACTTGGAATAATTCTCATTGTGAAGCATTAGTGGAAACCAAACACATCAAATGTAACAATTGATCGAACGATGACCAAACCTTCTTTCGCTTGTTAATGAGATCAAATTGACTATCATTGTCTGTTGTAATTGAACAGAGGTCCTTCCAAAGCTCCTATTTCCCATCGTCTTGACTATTCACATCTCTTTTAAAGAAACGTCTTGCCTTCTTCCCAATCATTGAAACTTGTTGTAAAAATCTCTTGAGACTCACCATACTTCTTAACAACTAAAGATACGTGGCCACCATGACAACCTATAGAATTCAAAAGATCTTCTATTTTTTGGATTGTTATTGTAGACCTCTCTAGTGGTTTCATTGCAAATGCATATTCAACATGGAGCTTCAAAAGACTATCAAAGATCCTCATGAATGCATGAAAAGTACAAAAGTGAACATTGACTAATGGAAATGGGATAATGGGGTTCCAATCATTTCTTATTTTATCACGAGTCGGTTCGTGTAACATTGGACACCTCAAAAGTGATATCTCCCATTCCCTGTGATTCGATGAGTATTTTTCATCAATTTCTTCAGAGTCATCAACTCTCATCAATGCCCTTGCAGGTTTAGATTGTCTCTTAAATCCTTTGTAACCTTGTGTACAATATGGGCAAAGATAGAGAGAAGATGCTCCTTTTACAACCTAACATGCATTTTATACTCTTAAGGTCTCCACCCAAATGCCATTCTACCTCAAAATCACCTATATCATCTATAGAAAGCTTTTGCCCATGTATTTGAGAAGAGATTACTTCGGTAATCCATGGAGTCCTACTAAAAATCCACGAAATAACATTGTTTGTTTCTTTGGGAACTTCTATAGCACCTAACCACCAT
>MU260123.1:152500-160000 GCA_020310875.1 Ceratopteris richardii | reverse complement strand
TCGTCTTGCTCAAGGTTTACAAGGAGCTTGGAGATGGCCAAGTTTTCTATGTTCTTGGGATTCGAATGGGTTTTAGGGTTAGTTTGAGCCAAAGATGCAACTAGTTTTTCTCTAAACTTGAAAAGAAGCTCCAAAATTTGAAATGCATAAAGCTCAATGTGGCCTAGAAAATGATGGTGATCAATATGTTCCTTATTTTTTCCATCATCCACTTTCTGGCCTATTGGATATTGAATGATAATGAGCTTAAGAAAATTGACTTGGCATGCTGAAACTTCCTTTGAACTAGTGATCTTGATTGTAGAGGAATCCCCAAGCTTAGGTGGGAGATGTGTGCTAGGCCTAAGTACATGGGTGTTGCAATGAAAAGAAAGACAAGCACTGAAGGTACGAAGAAGGGAGAATGGATCCCCCAAAATTTTTTATTTGAAATACTTCTTATTAATAATGTAATGACACTTATTCAAGCCTAAGAGTAGGGAGTCTTGGGGTGTAGTTAGGGAATTCTTAAAACTTGGTTTTCTAGCCATACATAGGAAACTCATAATGCTTCCAGACCACTTATTAGGTGCAGTTGTTGAGATCTTCAAAACAAACTTGCTATTGACTCTACACGGACACTACAACTGAGAGGAAACTCCATTCCTATGTTTTTTGTTGGCATTATGGTTGTGTGAGCTTAATCACAATTAGTGAATGTTCACTTGCCCATTGGATGCATTAATAATCATGAATGTATACATGCTTCTATTCACTTAGCCAAGTCAATTCTTGATACGATATTTTAGCATGTAGAGTCAAGCCACCACTTGAGTGTACTCATAGGGCATGTGGCAGATGGCTAGGACCATTTTTCGACAAGTAGTGCATGATTAAACACATTTTTGGCATTGTTTTCGAGTAAAAGGGCCTTATCTCAAAGTGTTTATGTGATGTTTATAGCACGCATGTGGAGTAGATGTGTGTGAATGAGAGATGGGATTGAATACAAGGTCATACCTTTGCACTTGCATCAAGTCTCACCACTAGTGGGTGTGTGGAGAACATTGGTAGGTTTACTAGAGGCTAGGCTTTTGGGTGTTAGGGTTATCACTTTGAGTAGGCTAGGGAAGATTATGGTTTGCAAAAAAAAATTCTTGGTTTTATTCTTTGCATCACCTAGGGAACATATGTCCAAAGCATCACACTAGGACTTGTTTGTGAGCATGAAGCATATAGAGAGATAAGTGCAAGTATCTTAGGAATCCCAAATCTGATTTTGTACTTTATTGTTTGGGCTGAGATATGAGACAAAGGGCCATTGAGGTATGAACTTTCATCTTGTAAATTTTGTTTTGGAAAGATGGCACCATAGAGAGAGAGAGAGAAACAACACTAATCATGTTTTGTGACTTAGATTTTGGGTTCTACAAGTATCAGTTTTTGGATTTATGCACATAGCCGAAAAGAGAAGAGCACAAGGAACACAATGGTGGTATTAAAATTCAATTTTGATAATCAAAGTCCAAGATTCATGAAAATTGGTTCAGTTAGGTGTCATCAACACTTGATTCTTGAGGCATCATCGACACTTGGCCAGTGTCACTGACACTCATCAAGTGTCATGAAATTTAAGTTGGTATCACAGATATTGATAGGTATCATGACACCTAGAGAATCCCTAGCATCTAAGTGTCATTGAGAGCTCTGGATTATCACACCATTTAGAGGATATCACAACACCATCGTATCATGGGACAAGTATCATTAATGGTTGAAAAGTATCATGGTGCTATTGACACTTACTGAGTGTTGTAATATCACAGACTTTTGTTTAGGGCCATCGACACTTAGGTATCAAGTGTCATGGTGTTGAGTATTGTGTATTTCCTATCATCTACTATCAAGAGAAAGGAGATAAGGAAGAGATCTCTCACACACTCCCACATTCAAACAGAGAAGCACACATAGATTGAGGCAAGGAAGAATGATCTTCTTCTTCTTCTTTTTCGTCTTCTTTTTCATCTTCTTCTTCTTCTTTTTCTTCTTCTTATTCTTATTCTTCTATTACATAAAGAGAATATACAAGAATGACCTCATACATCAATACAACTAGTGCAATATATAAAGAACAATACACAAGAGAAAATGCTAATGTCAACAAATGAGTGAGCTAGCAAGAAACAAATGGGCCATCACCCTTGGTAGATAAATCTAGTAAATCTCAATGAAGGATCCCTGACATATACCGGTGTAACCACTATACATATGAGAGCAATGAGAAATGAGAAGTATCATCCTCAAGGCATATTGCCTTTGCAACATCCATATACCTATTTTTGTATGTATACTCAATGCCCAAAAAATAGCGTATCACACCAAGATCATTCATGTCAAATTCTTGCATAAGGAGTTTCTTTACCTATTTAATGCTTTCTTGGTTATCGCCACCTACAATCAAGTCATCAACATAAATAGCCACAATCGTGATGCCATCATCACCCTTCCTTGCATATAATGAGTGATCCGCATCACACATAGAAAATCCAATGGTGGTTAAGTAATCTGCAATCTTTGCATGTCAAGCACGAGGGGCTTGTTTAAGCCCATACAAATATTTTTGCAACCTACAAACATATTCTAGGTGATTTGAATCCTCATATCCTTGTGGTTGGCCCATGTATACTTCTTCCTATAACTCATCATGTAAGAAAACATTCTTCACATCCATCTGATGCAAAGTCCATCCTTTTGTTGTAGCTAATGCAACACGTGCTCTGGCAGTAGACATTTTGCCTATAGTGTTGAATGTTTACTCATAATAAATGTCAAATGTATATGCATATCCTTTTAGTACCAATCATACCTTATACCTACTTATGCTACCATCAACATTGTGCTTTACCTTGTAAGCTCACTTGCATCCTATGGGTTTTTTCCTTGCAGCAATGGAACTAGCCTCCATGTTTTGTTTCCATAAAGTGCAGCCATCTCCTCATCCATATCTTTCTCCCAATCTGTATTTCCAATTGCACCTTCAAAAAAACAAGATTCATCATGTTGTATTAACTTGGTCATGTAGGCACAATGACGAGCCATGATTAATTCCTTCTTTGGCATCTGCATAGAAGCTTTACATTTCATTAAACACCACATCTCTACTTACATTCACCTGTTGTGTGAGTGGGTCGTAGCATTTATATCCCTTTTTCTCAATGGAGTACCCAATGAAGATACATTTTTCTACTTTTGGATCAAGCTTTGTCAACTCATCTAGAACATGCACACATGCAATACAACCAAATATTTTCATATGCGATAAGTTTGCTTTTTGTCTATAAACTTTAGGAGCAGTTGGAGTTTTGTTCATGATGTATACAACAATGTGCACAGCTTTTACCCAATAATAATAAGGCATATTTTTCTTAGCTCTTTCTATTTTTGCAATATTTATATTTTTGCATTCAACAATGCCATTCTCGGCATGAAAATTGCCATCAAATTCTATGAATGTTTAGAAAGCTAATGAACTCATTTGACATGTATTCACATTCTCCATTAGATCTCAATATTTGAATATACTTCCCCATTTTGTTTTCCACTATAGCCTTAAAATTTTGGAAGTGATTGAACACCTCACTCTTCTTTTTCATGAAGTATACCCATACTTTTTGTGTACAGTCACCAATGAAAGTGACATAAAATGTGAATCCTCTCATAGATGTGGTGTTTGTAGGATCCCAATTATCTGCATGTACTATTTCTAGCACATTCTCACTAACATGCTTGTCATGTGGAAATGATGCCCTTGATTGTTTACTTGTTTACCAAATTGACATGCTTCACACTACCTTTTGCATCTCTAGAACCTTGAAATTTGGCATCAACTTCAACCTCTACAAATTTGCATGTCCAATTTGCTTTTGCCAAATCTCTAAGCCATCAATAGCATGTGCACCTTTTGCAAACATGGTTGTATTCATTTCAAGAATTTTCACATTTAAGGTGAACATCCTAACCACTTTGTTTCCTTTGGTAATTAATCTTCCATTCTATTTGTATTATTCTACATACAAACCATTAGCATTAAATCTCACTTGTAGCCCCTAGACAACCATTTTTCCAACAAAAACCATATTAAATTTGGTACATGTAGTACATCGACAAGATGTTTTACCTTCCCATCTTCCATGGATAGTGCTATGTTTCCTATATGTTCGATAGGATGTGATGTATCATCACCTGTTTCAACATATCTAGGAACTTGCAACTTTTGCAAACTATTAAACCATTATGTTGAGTGGTGATGTGATTTGAAGCATGTGTAACACACTAGGCATTACCATTCAATTTTGAAACATCACAGACATTGTATTCATCATATGATGTTGGACTGTGAACAACTTCTCTGAACCATATACACTTGTTGATGCATAGTTTTTTTGTTCCCTTTTGTTTCTTTTATTCTTCAACTTGCAATCACGTTCAAAGTGACCAAGTTTATCATAATTCTAGCATCCTTTAAGACCATTACCCGAATCATTTCTTTGGAAATTTTTGCGAGCTCTTTGGCTCCCCCTTCCTTGAAACTATCCTCTAACTCGTCCATGATTATGTTGTTGACCTTGGTCCTAGTTTTTGTTTCCTCTTTCACTTCCAAAGCCTCTTCCTCTTCCATAGTAGAATGCCTACTCAGAACCAACTTTTCCTTGGGAGTTTAAGTCACCACTTCAATTATTAGCATGGGCACCAGATCAACAAAATTCAAAATATTTTCTTGGGTTTGTATGGAAGTTTTGAACTTCTTATATGTAGTTCCTAAACCACAAAGGAACACTTCCACCTTATCACCATCATCATCTACATTGATGCCAATAGATGCAAGATACTCATAGATGATTTTGATTTTCAGGGTGTATTCACTTACTGAAATGCTCTTTTTCTCTAGTGTATGCAACTCTTTCTTGAGTTGTAATGTCCGTGCCTTTGTATTGGTCTCATACAATGTGAACAAACTATTCCAAGCCTCTTTTCGAGTTTTAGCATCATGTATGTGCCCAATCATGCTATGTTATATGCTAACAGATAGCCAATACATTAACTTTCATGCTCCTTCTTCCACTCTTCATATGCTCTTAATTGGTCAGAAGTCCAATTCCTCTCTGGTAATTGTAGACCATTTTCATTCTCTCCTTTGATGTACTTCCCGTAGCCTTTCAGTGAACAAAAATAAGCATGTTCCATGTAAAAACACATGCATGGAAATGTTCATGGAGGTGTTAAATTTTTATTTATGAGGTGCTAACATAGTCTCTAAGTAAGTCAAGAAGATAACGTATATTACTAACTATTCAATAAGAGAACGTATATTACTAACTATTCAATTTTTTCTTTTCAAACAATCATGGTCTAGAATATGCTCAAAATATTCTTATTTATTGTGGGAAGTGTAACTGAAGTATGCTCCTACATACTAAATTCTATGTGTAAATGCATCACATATAAAGAACTAGAAGATTAAAAAAGGCAAAAATCAAAGTTTTGATGATCAAAGAAATTTAGCCTAGTGAAAAGGTTGTTGTTTTTGACATGGTGCTACAAATTGATCATTTTGATAATTGATTGTACTCTTTCTCTGCATCATGAGCAAAGGAAATAGCTTCATGAAGCAATGTACGTCTTCTTCATGTTATCTTCGAAAACATCTTCAAGAGGGTAGAGAAATACTAAATATTGCTAGAAATGGTTCATATAGGTTGTAAAAGTATCACCTTCCATCCATGTAAATGCAACCCACAATTGTCGAACATGTAGGTGGAATTGTAGGGGAAGAAAACACTCTTTAAGCTTTTCTGGAAAAGCGCTCCATGTGGTTGGACAATTTGCACTATGACAAAGGATATTCCACAAAGATAAAGTTTTTCTACTAAATAGTTAGTAGCAAATATGACTTTTTCACTTTCAGCATATGATTTGTCAAAATGGAAATTGTCAAATTATAATAACCATGAAAGAACTAAAGCATCATCTTACAGCCATCAAACCATAGAAATTGGTAAGTGTTAACACTAATCTTGGAATATGTGTTGTTAGATTGGGCAAAGACAATAGCTTTTACAAGTCGTGCAAGGTTATCTTCATCATATTGCATCTTTTGAAGTACTTCATCATGTTATTGGATCTATTTTTGAGTGCCTCAAAGTTTGTGTTGTAGGAGCTCTAGTTGTTGCTTGAGTGGTACCTTGGGAAAAAGTGACTCATGAAAATCCTCCATGGTTTTTGTAGGGTAGATGGATATGTAGAGAACAAAACCCTCTTGCTAAATGTAAAAACAATTTTGAGATTGCTTGAATTACAATGTAAAAGGAAGGGTGGTTCTTGGGAATGAAAAAGTAAGAAAGAGATGCAAAAGTTGAGTTAAATATAAGAAAAGAGAATTACAATGACAACACAAAGAGATAGTGTAGTGGTAAAACACTTCCCTTGTGAGAGTAAGGTTGTGGGTTCAAATCCCTTCCTTGGTGAATATAAAACTGCTTGTTTCCATTCATAAATTAAAAGTGGTTCCCGCATAGCCAATGCTCGCTAAGGGAGCCATGGGTGCCAGGGAAGCCAAAGATGCCAAAGATTCCAAAGTTATGCCTTAGTTATGCCTTAGCTATGCCTAAGTTCTATGCCTTAGTCAATGCCGTGGAGTAGCTCAAAGGAGTAAACATAGGTGTAAATGTAGGTGTAAACATAGATGTAAACATAGGTGTACATGTAGGTGTAAATGTAGGTGTAAACACGGGTCTAAAGGTAGGTGTAAAATAGGTGTATACGTACGTATAAACATAGGTGTAAATGTGGGTGTAAACGTAGGTGTAAACGTAGGTGTAAACATAGGTGTAAACATAGGTATAAATGTAGGTGTAAATGTAGGTGCAAACGTAGGTGTAGACGTAAGTGTAAACGTAGGTGTAAATGTAGGTGTAAACATAGGTGTAAACGTAGGTGTAAACGTAGGTGTAAACGTAGGTGTAAACGTAGGTGTAAACATAGGTCTAAAAGTAGGTGTAAATGTAGGTGTAAACATAAGTGTAAATGTAGGTGTAAATTAGGTGTAAATGTAGGTGTAAACATAGGTTCAGGTTCTAGAACTGGAACTAAAATTGAAACAGAAATCAAAACTAAAACTAAAATTGAGATAGGGATAGGGATCGGAATCGGAATCGAAATTGGAATCCAAATCTAAAAGTGAACAATGAGCAATGAAGAATGAACTACAAAACACAAATCAAACACCAAAATGAATGAAAACAAACCCCTCCATAGTAACGTGCACAAATCTCTAACACCACTATAATCAAGATCTTAATTCATGCTCACATAGAGGACTTGGGTGCTGAGAAACAAACAAAAAATAGATCAGCAAAGAGACAAGGCAAAAAATAGGATTGGGTGCAATCTCCCTCCCATGCACTCTGTTCTAACAATCCATAGAGTGCATGTATTTATAGGATTTTTTATTATGTCGAAAAT
>MU260123.1:90000-115000 GCA_020310875.1 Ceratopteris richardii | reverse complement strand
TTTTTCCTTGGGAGTTTGAATCCTCACCAAGATTATTTTCTTCAATAATCACCATAGATACCAGATCAGCAAAATTTGGAATATTTTCCCTGGTTTGTATAGAAGTTCTGAACTACTTATATGCAGTTCCTAAACTACGAAGTCATACTTCCACCTTATCATCACCATCTACATTCACTGCAATAGATGCAAGTGACTCACATATGCTTTTAATTTTCAGGTTATAGTCACTTATTGACATGCTCTTTTTCTCCAAGGTATGCAGCTCGTTCTTGAGTTGCAATTTTCGTGCCTTTGTATTGGTCTCATACAATGTGACCAAACTGTTCCAAGCCTCTTTGGGAGTCTTGACATCTTGTATGTGCCCAATCATGCTCCTGTATGCTAACAGATAGCCAATACATTACCTTTCGTGCTCCTTGATTCCATTCTTCATATGTGCTTAGCTGGTTTGCAGCCCCATTCCTCTCTGGTAACTGCGGAGCATTTTCGTTCTCTCCTTCGATGTACTTCCAGTAGCCTTTTCCTATCAAAAAATTTATCATTCTAAATCTCCAAGCATGTAAGCTGTTCTTGTCCAACTTATCTCTCATAAGCTAACTCATTCCATTTGTGTTTTCCATTTCTCCAGCTATTCACAACACTGCAAAACACTACAAGGAGCACTTTTGCTTGAGTTTGTCCCACTATGACGTGACAGTTCAATCTCAGAAAAACACAATTTTTGTGTATCAACAATACACAGAATCGCTTGAAATTCTGGACTCGAATATATGAGCATTCTCAAACATGGTGCAAGTTACAGATTTGCAAATTGACCTGGTTTTCCTATGGGCCCCACCTTACGGGCTCAAAATAAAGGTCAAGATGGCTCTGAAACGCTGATGTGACAAAAAAAGTGACCCTTAAGGAATAACTCCCAAAAATATTTTGAGGTCTTCCACCTTCACGCCAATTTTTGTAACAATATGAGGTTGTTTGTGAATCGCGCTTTCTCCATGCCATGCCGTGTACTCTTCACTGCCGGCCTTCTCCACAAACTATCTACAGCCACACTGGCTTTGATACCATGTCACGAGGAAGGAGATAAGGAAGAGAGCTCACACACACACTCTTATAATCAAAGAGATGCACACACTGAGATTGAGGCAAGGAAGAATGATCTTCTTCTTCTTCTTCTTCTTCTTCTTCTTCTATTACATAAAAAAGAATGTGCAAGAATGACCTATAAACAAGAATACAACTACTACAATATATAAAGACTAGTTCATAAGGAAAAACCTAATGTTCGTTGTCGTTGAGATTTTCTCTCCTCTCTCACTCATGAAGGCCTACAGGAAACACATTCGGTGAAGATAGCCAAAATTCCCTAAGAAGTCCAAGAAGCATCAAGGATGTCAAAGGGAGTTCACATGCAAACTTTGGAAGAAATCAAGCAAACCCAGGGTAGCGGTCAAAGCTCGTCAAATTTTGGAAACTAGGGCAAAAATTTCAATATCTCCGAATCACGTGAAAATTCATACACTTGTAAAGTCTATCAAAGGCAGTCTGTAGCCCGAATTTCACATGTAAATGGATTTTCTAGCACATTGCTATGCCATGTGCATTTTGTAAAAAATGTAATTTTTCCACTTAGACCCTACAAAATCTTGTATATGAATTTTTTTTAGCCATATGCTTTGGCATGTATAAAGATCATATGTGGCTACATATTTGTACAAATTTTCAAGGCTATCAGAGCTTCCTAGAGACCTTAATGCCACCTTGCAAGCTTACAAATGTAGTCAAACTTGTACAAGGGAGATTCACATGGGCGTTTTTTTTGCATATTCCTAAAGGAGACCTTTCAAAACATAGCCCTACAAATTTTCATCTTCATCAAAGGATATTTGAAGGGTCAAAGAGCACAAAATTCAGTTTTCAAGGTCATTGTAGTTTCTTAGAATAAGAAAATTGAAGGGCTACCACATGGCAAATGATGATTGAACCATGTTGTACGGTCAAGATGAGCTCATATTCAAGGGTAGGGATGCCCTAAAGCATAAAGCAAGGAGGATCCACGAGGTTTTTCACCGGATAAGCTTTTTTTGATGATCAAAGATCAATAATGCAAAGTTTCTCCAAAAATAGTGGCTTATCTTATCCAAATTGATGTCTGCACTGATCCGACGGTCCATATCAGCCCCAGATCCAATGGTGGAGAATGAAGGTGCCTATTTTCCTCCCCTTTGCCCTAGATATCATATAAAGAATCAATCCTAACCATCCATTTGATAAATCCAATGGTTGTATTCAGAAGAAGCTAATCTTAGGATTGATAGTTGATTTCTCTAGATCTAAGGGCCCAAATTCATTCAAAAAACTATATAAACCCCCTTCCAAACTCCTAGACCATAAGGCATCCATAGGGTCCTTGCTAGCACATGGTTTCCTTGAGATGATCACCCTCAGTTGAGCATGTGAGGATCCAAGGTGGGCTAGTAAGAGCATTGTTCCTAGATTCAATTTCTAGACTTCCTCTCTAGGATAGGCTCATAAACCCAGGTTCTCTTTCTTTGCTCACCCTTACTGGAGCGCGTGAGCGAGTTAGAGCTGGTTTTATGTGTCTTGGACTTCTTTAGAAACACATTACGGTCCTAGAAAGACATAGGGTCAATGAAGTGGAACCTATCCTCTTACGTGTGACATTCGGTTGAATTGTCATGGTGAGGGGGTCATGAGGACCACCTTTGACCAGCAGAATGCTTAGCTTGACGTTTCAGAATAGTCATGTATATTTTTATCATATCAAGATCTTATAATTCATGTCTCATGTCTCTTATCTCTTTGTCCCTTCTATGTTTTTACATGTCACCTTCTATCTCTTTCTATGTGTGAGAAGGCTCCTCAGTATTGCGTTGAACCAGTGAGGATGATCCATTAAGGTTGAGAGAATAATTTTCTTTTCATTCATAAATCATGACCCACGTGCATTCATACCACCAACAAACACCCATACATATGTTTTAGTTTCGAAAGTGTATAAGAAGCTCCATTCTTGGACCATTCTTCCTTTCGAGATTGATTCATGTGTGTGGTTTTAGTTTTTTTTTCTCATCATGCATTCATTCCATTCAAAAGAACCTATGAATGTGAATTAAATTTGGAAAGTGTTTAAGAAGCTCCATATTTTTTTACCATTCTTCCTTTTCGAATTGATTCATGTGAATGGTTTCTTTTGTCCTCATCATTCATGTTCAAGCGATTACCTTGTGTTCATATGTTCCCCTTTCTCTAATCAAATCATGACATCTCTTCCTCCCATACCAAACTTCATCTTCACCTTCACATTTTTTATTACATAAACCTTCCAACACTCACTAGCTTCATACACTCTGTGTGTGCCATGACCGGACCCAATCCACCAGGATTGCGATCACCTCCACATTTGAACCCAACGTGAAACGCTTTGTGGCATTTGCTTCTGATCTTGTTGGGAGGTTGTGATCCATATTTTTTGTTTCATATTTTTCATCCTCATCATATCATTATCATCATTCTTGATTGTTGCACTACATTTCTCACAATATCGTGCACATCTTCGTCCTAAAGTAAATGCATTTGTGAGAGATCGAGAACATCGTGCATCACTCGCTTATTCACATAAGATGGAGGAAGGATTCAAATCCCTTATTGTTGAGAAACAAGGCCAAAGAATAGTCTCTTCTATGTTGAGAGAGAAGGGAAAATTCAATGGCATCAACATTACAATCTACTTAGATTTGTTTGAAGAGCAATCTATGATTTTTGGCCTTCCCCAAGATCTTTTGATCGATATCATTCTTTGAACGAATTTTTGATAGCTCTATCATAAACCGTGTCACTCAATATGATAGTCTTCCTTGGAGTGATTTTAAAAAGGAGATGCTCAAAGAATTCTATCTTGAAGATTATAGCCAACATAATCGGGATGGATTTTTACGATGAGTCAATTCCCCAAAGCCTAGTATCTCTATTACTCACTTACAAAATGAGTATATTAGATGCTATGAACAACTTCCTGATGAGGATAAGATAACTTTGGAACCTGATCTTGTGATCAATTTTCTTAAGCTTCTTCATCTTGAAACTCGTAGGGAAGTTGAACGGCGGTTAGAAGAGCCGGATAAGTGCTATGGTCTTACTGACAATTGGCAAAAAGTGCGTAAAGTAGTAGAGGTTGTAGCCCATAGACATCAAAGACAATCCATGCTTTATGAGCAAAGTAGTCTTCCTCAAGCTAGCCTTCCACAAACTAAGGAGCAAGTTAGAGAACAATCCCATGCTATGCTTTTTGACTCTACTCCTATTCCTCAAATGATGGACCTACTCAAGGTTTTAAAGTAGAGCCAAATAAAAGTGTAGTTGAACAATCTCAAGTGGAAATTCTCACTAAGCAAATGGAAAGTCTTACTGCTACACAATCAAATTTTGGCCAACACTATATATGTTTTACAATCTAATTACACCAAAGCTTTCCAAAATCAAATGAACCCAACGTTTTTTCAAGAGCCTAATCAACATGTTATAGATACCAATCAAAATCCACAAGTAGGTCCTACTCAAGCATATCAAGTTCCTCCAATGCATAATCCTTCAATGCAGAATCCTCATCCTCATGTGCAAAATCCTCAAATGTATCAAAACATATATCCTCAAGCTTCTCAAACAACTTTTCAAAATCCTCAAAATCAAAATTTCCAAAATCATCAACCATATACTATGAAAGCTCCTCTTGCACCTCAAGCACCACATGCTGCTCCCCAAGCTCCTCAAATACATCAATTGCCTTATCAAAATCTTAATTATCTTGTTCAAGCAATTCCTTATCAACAAAATACTCAATTTCAAAATTTCCCACCACAAGTTAATGAAAATCCTCAAAATCAAAATGGTTTTGTGTGTGGCCCTCGTAGGTGTCCTTGGTGTGATTCATTAGAGCACTTTTTGAGAGATTGTGAACTATTGAAGGCTACTAAGGAGCAACAACTAGTAATAGACATAGAGAAGAAAATTTGTGACTATCGATCTAGGCTACCTTTGCAAGGAAATTACGATAAGGGAGGAATGAAAAAAGACTATGAAAATATAACCATAATGGACATAGGAACTAGAGGAGTGAAACTAGAAGCTCTTGAGTAAGAGCACGAGATGAGATTAGGAGAATAACGGCTTGGGAATCACCGCTAGAAGATCAATCTCTTATTTCTCACATATCCAATGTAGAAGAAAAACGAAAAAGAGATGAAGTTGAGCCTAGTAAAAGAAGAGTGACTCAAAAACGAACCTCATAGGGAATAGAAACAATCATAGAGCACGGAGAAACATCACAATCCAAAGATAAAAAACAAGAATCAAAACCCAATGAAAAAAAATAAGAGGAGAAACAAAAAGGGAAGAAGACAAAGCAAAGAAAAATAGAACCAAAGCCTTTAGAAAAACAAGAACAATCAAAACAAACTGAAGACCAAACACGAGAACATGAACAAAAACAAGATCCTGATCAAAAACAAAAGAAACCAAAGAGAAAACCTAAATCCATCTTGATTTCAGAAATTGAGAGAAAAATAGATCCTATGGAGATTTCAGATGAAATTTTGCTTAAGAGTCAAGTGACTATGTCTTTAAACAAGTTTTCTCTATTGCAAAGCCTATTTTTAAAGATAACTTTATTGGCCTAATTAAAAGGAAGAGGTTTCCGCTTAATCTAGATACTGAGATGGAAGATTCTCTAGATCAAGATCAAGCTATGAATGAAGCCTCAAACTTTGATGAATCTGATGAAGAGGGCTTTGATGATGATGAAGTAAATGTTAATAAAAATTTCTTAGGACCTATTCAACCGGACCATGAAAATCATGAAAACAATCCTGAAAGTCACTTTAAAAGAAAATTTTGGTCTAGAGGTACATTAGAGATGCATGTTAAAATAGGAAATGATAAGAACGCTATCACGGTAAACGCATTAGTAGATTCCAGCTCCGAAATCAATGTGATTTCAAGAGAATTCTATGATAAGTTTTGATGGCCCATAGATAAAGATTGTGGATGGCATATGAGAACTGTAGATAATGGTGTAGGTTCCCTATATGGAGCTTGTGCTAGTGTGCCCATATCCATAGGAGGAATCACAGAAGAGTTTCACTTGATTTGTGAGAGTCGTATGGAAACTAAAGCCATGGATGATGGGTCTACCTATGCTAGATTTAAGTCTAAGGATGGAATGCAATCACTTCAAGTCATGACGATAGGAGTGAACCATCCTAGGAATCGATTGTCAATTAGAAAGAAACCTATTGTTACTCAGGTTCATGATGGAGAATGTTAATCTCCAAAAGAACAACTTATTCTTGTGATTAGAACACCTCTATACCAAGAATAAGTCAAAACCTTTCACACATTTAGAGGATCAACTTCTAATTATCAAAAGATGAACAAATCTGTGAATAAGGTAATACACAGAAAAGTCTGCTGCACTATTTCCTTAGATTGACTTATCAAATGTGTAAAGTTTTTCATGAAACTTTGTACGAATCATCTCTTAGAGATTGCGCAACTATTCCAAGTTGAATTACTCCAAAAGATTAAGTGTAGCTTGAGAAATTAACTTCTCAAGTTACCTATGTCAGAAACTGTACTTCTGAGAAGTCGATTCTGACACACCTAACTTCTTAACTTTGATTCTCACAGTATCTTACCCGTTTTGCCAAATGCTTTTAGCCACGAGTAGATCACCTTCCAACTTAAAGATTAAGTGCTTGCTTGCACAAAACTTTAAACTATGGAGTGAGCACTGACCAAAAGATTAAACACGAATTTTGCGCCTGTTTCAGAGAACTGTAGACATTCAATACATATGAATGTTCCTCTTCACAATTCTCCTAGCCTGTTTACAATTGGACTCTGAAATTCAGGTCACAGGCTCATTAACTAACAACTTAGATATCCTCAAAAGGATTTCACAAATGATCAAGCACAGAAGGAGCAGACACGAAAAGATCGGGCGCAATTTTTCTTCATTAACTCAGAAGATTACAACTGAGTGATGAGAGCTAACACAAACTCACTTTCCTCTATCTCTTAACTTCTATCTCATGTCACATATGCTCTCATGTGCTCTCCATCCTATGCCCCGACTTTTTCTCAAGGTATTTATAGATAATTTGTACATAATTCTTACTGATCAAAACATCTAAGTCATCTATGGCTATTCTAATGTACATATGTGTACAAGACAACATTCTGACTTCTTCTTCATTTTGCAAATGTCTTCCTTTGCTTCATTCTGACCATAAGCATTCTCCAAGATCTGTATAATCACCAATTTGTGATTGGTTTGCTCCAACAGCTCCCCCTCAATCACTAATTGTGATTATTCCATTCTTCTTCACTCCTGCCATCTCCTTGAATCTCTGTAGCTTAGGTCCATCCAAGCTTTTTGTCATCATATCTGCCACTTGTTCCTTTGTTGAAGTATACATCACTTCAATCTCTTTATCAAGTACCTTTTCCCTCAAGAAATGATACTGTATCTCTATATGCTTAGTCCTGGCATGAAAAACAGGGTTAGCTGCCAAATACAAAGAACTCATATTGTCTCCAAAAATTATTGGAGTACTATGATTAGTCTCAAAACTCTTCATCAATGTCTTCAACCATATGACTTCTTTTGCAGCTTCTACCATTCCCTTATACTCAGCCTCTGTGGATGATAAAGCAACTGTGTGTTGCTTCTTTGAACACCAAGACACTAACTTGTCTCCAACATAACATAAATATCCATGAGTAGACCTTCTATCATCTGAGTCACCTGCCCAATCTGCATCACTAAACACTTTGATTCTTGTGTCAGAAGTGAAACCATAATACAGACCTTCACTTAGGGTTCCTTTGATATATCTGAGTACCCTTTGGGCTGCAATCCAATGAGTCTTCTTTGGACAATGCATGAATTGTGACAACACACCTACTGCATATGATAGATCTGGCCTTGTCAAGGTAGCATAGATTAGACTACCTACCAAACTCTGATATTTCTTCATGTCATTGAATTCTTCACCTCCATACCTGCTTAATTTATGATTTACCTCCAATGGTGTGGTTGAGGTCTTGCAATCTTCCATGTTAAACTTGATCAAAAGATTCTTCAAGTATCTCTCTTGTGAAACATATACTCCATGTTGAGTATATACAATCTGCATTCCTAGAAAATAAGATAAGTTTCCCAAGTCACTTATCTTAAACTCCTTCTCTATTTGCTTCTTGAGTTCATTGATTCCTTGAGCATCTGTTCCTGTAACAATAATATCATCAACATAAATGCACATGTATATATATCCATTTTCACTTGCCTTTACTAGCAAGCTACTATCTGCCTTTGATGCTTGAAATCCACATTCATTCAAGAACTTGACCAATCTGTAATTCCAAGCTCTTGGGGCTTGCTTCAACCCATATAAAGCTCTCTTGAGCTTACACACATAATCTGATCCAATTGACTCCATGAAACCTTCTGGTTGCTCCATATACACTTCATCTGCAATGTAACCATTAAGAAATGCATTCTTCACATCCAATTGTGATAATTTCCATCCCTTGCAAGTAGCAATAGCAATCAATGTCCTAATTGTAGACATCTTAGCAACAGGACTAAAGGTTTCATCATAATCTACCCCATAAGTTTGGGCATAACCTTTGACCACAAGTCTAGCCTTATATCTAGACACCTTACCATCTGCAAACCTCTTTGTTTTGTATACCCACTTGCATCCAATAACCTTCTGATTCTTTGGTCTTGGTACTAACTCCCAAGTTTCATTCTCAAGTAGAGCATCATACTCTTCTTGCATTGCCTTCTCCCAATTCTGTTTACCTTTGGCTTCTTCAAAAGTAATTGGGTCTTCTTCTGTTTTCACAATGTAAGCATAATCTCTTGTTGTTAGGAAAGATGTATCATAACTATACCTTATAGGCTCTTTCCTTTCCCTTGTAGATCTTCTGATTTCTGCACTTCTTGATGTTTCAGCCTCATTTGATTCTGGATCAAATCTTGGCCCTTCTTCTACATGATCCTGCACTCTACATCTAGAGTCAACTTCATCAACAACTTCTTCACATACTTTTACCTTTGCCTTTCCTTTCCTTTGTATTTCTTCAACACCTGCATACTCACTTGGTGATCCTGTATACCATGTGTTTTGCTCATCAAATGTCACATCTTTAGTAACAAGAAATTGCTTTGTAGATGGACTCCACAACCTGTAACCCATCTGTCTATCATCATATCCAATAAACACATACTTCTCTGCTTTTGGTTCTAGCTTATGTCTTAATTGTGAAGGAACATAAGCATATGCAATACATCCAAATACTTTACAATGATCAAGACTAGGCTTCTTACCCCACCATGCTTCATAAGGGGTTCCTCCATCCAAAGCTTTACAAGGCAACCTATTCACAAGGTATGTTGCAGTGTTTATGGCCTCTGCCCATAAGTAGTTTGGACAATTCTTTTCCTTCATCATGGCTCTTGCAAACTCTACAAGAGTCCTATTCCTCCTTTCTGCTACTCCATTTTGTTGAGGAGAGTACCTGCAAGTCACTTCTCTTTTGATACCTGCATTCCATAAATAATCATCAAACTCTTTTGAGAAATACTCTCCCCCTCCATCTGATCTTAACCTCTTTAGTTTTTGTCCTGTGATCCTTTCTGCATAAGCATGGAAATGTTTGAATGTCTTGAAAACTTCTGATTTATCCTTGATTACATACAAGGTAATCCACCTGGTTGCATCATCAACAAACAATACATAATATCTAGATCCATTTATACTATAGTCCCTTGAGGGACCCCATACATCTGTATGAACCAATTCAAGCATATTTGAATACTTGTACCCTGATTTGTTATAAGAACTTTTATGTGCTTTACCTAATTGACAAGCTTCACACTTGTACACCATATGTTGCCCTTCAATGTTTGGCAATCCAAGCACTACCTGATTCTTTGACATCTCCTTTATAGCTCTCTCATTGAAATGACCTAGCCTCTTATGCCATAGGTCTAACTCAGATACCTTTTGACCTCCATAGGTAAACAATGCATGTCCCACATTACCTTGGACTTTGAGAGTGAACAATCTTCCTTCCTTTTTACCTGCAATTATGGTTCTATATCCCTGATTTGGATCTTGTACATAGACACCATCATTTGTGAATCTTACCTCATATCCTTTCTCCACAATTTGCCCTACACTTATCAAATTTTTAGGAATAGTAGGGACATAAAGTACCTTGCTCAGAAGTGTACTTCCACTCTTTGTCTTCACTGATCCAATGCTCTCCACTTTATGTTTGGTATTGTCACCTGTTTGAACTGTATGTCCATTCACCCTTGCTTCCATATCAGTCATCAAGGATAGGTTCCCACTCAGATGGTTGCTGCACCCTGAGTCAATATAGAACACTCTTTGATCTTCTCCCATTGATTCATGAGTTGCATTCAAGATAAGAGTCATGTCATCCTTCTGATCTGATGCATAATTGTAATAATTATTGTTGTAGGACTGAGATTGGAAATTTCTTCCACCTCCTCTACCATATGATGTCCTACCACCTCTTCCTCTGAAATTGCCTCTTTGGTTTCTGCCTCCTCTACCTCTTTGACTATAATTCTGATTGTTGTATCCTCCACTTTGATTGTTATACCAACAATCATTTGCCAAATGATTTGTTCTGCCACAAATCCAACAAGCTTTAGCATTATCTTTGTTCTTACCTCCTCTTCCTTTACCTCTGAAATTTGTCTTCCCTTTTGTGAAGTTGGCTTGATTTGAATTCCCTTCATCATCATTTGATTGCTTTCCCTTGCCATTCTTTTTCTTGTCTTTGGAGTACATAGCTTGACTTGTACTTCTATCATTGTCTCCTTTAAGATCCTGCTCAAAGGTTAGCATGTGTCCTAGCAATTGATTAAGGTCAGGAGTAAAGTGATCAAGTGACAATTCTATGGACAAGATAAAAGGCTTCCACTTCTCATCACCTCTTAGACCTGTAAGTATTTGTCTTACCAACTTTTCCTCTTCAATATCTTCATCCACTGCTCCCAAGCTATCTGCAATATCTTTCATCCTTGCCACATAATCTGAAATTGATTGTGAGCTCTTCTTCTTGAAGGTTGTGAACTCAGCCCATAGTGAGGACTTCCTTGACTTAGTTGTATTTTGGAAATGCTCTTCCAAGGCATTCCAAACATCTGTAGCACTTTCTAAACCTCTGATGTGAGGTAGAAGGTAATCATTTACAGCCATGTAAATGATGCTCCTTGCTTGAGCATCCTTTCTCATCCAAGTCTTCAACATTGCAAGTTCTTCTCTAGTAGGAATACTTGGATCTGCAAACTCTGGTTTTTCTTCATCTCCTGTAATAAATGATATAAGGTCTTTGCTCATGAGGTGTGCTTCCATCCTCATGGACCATGCTGGATAATTCTCCCTATCTAGCTTATCAATCTGCAAGCTTTCTCCCATCTTGTATCCACCTGTGTATTGAAACTTCAAGCTTTACAAACAATGTATGTACCTTTACTTCGAATTGAGCTCCTTTTGCCTTTCTTGATGTCAATTTGTCTTCTCCTCGAACTTTGACTCCAAGCTTTCACTTCTTGATCCTTCAAATGTTGAATCTCTTGAATCTGCAGCAGTCGAGATCCTCCTTTTCTTCAAATTGATGTCTCCTGCTCTGATACCACTGATGGAGAATGTTAATCTCCAAAAGAACAACTTATTCTTGTGATTAGAACACCTCTATACCAAGAATAAGTCAAAACCTTTCACACATTTAGAGGATCAACTTCTAATTATCAAAAGATGAACAAATCTGTGAATAAGGTAATACACAGAAAAGTCTGCTGCACTATTTCCTTAGATTGACTTATCAAATGTGTAAAGTTTTTCATGAAACTTTGTACGAATCATCTCTTAGAGATTGCGCAACTATTCCAAGTTGAATTACTCCAAAAGATTAAGTGTAGCTTGAGAAATTAACTTCTCAAGTTACCTATGTCAGAAACTGTACTTCTGAGAAGTCGATTCTGACACACCTAACTTCTTAACTTTGATTCTCACAGTATCTTACCCGTTTTGCCAAATGCTTTTAGCCACGAGTAGATCACCTTCCAACTTAAAGATTAAGTGCTTGCTTGCACAAAACTTTAAACTATGGAGTGAGCACTGACCAAAAGATTAAACACGAATTTTGCGCCTGTTTCAGAGAACTGTAGACATTCAATACATATGAATGTTCCTCTTCACAATTCTCCTAGCCTGTTTACAATTGGACTCTGAAATTCAGGTCACAGGCTCATTAACTAACAACTTAGATATCCTCAAAAGGATTTCACAAATGATCAAGCACAGAAGGAGCAGACACGAAAAGATCGGGCGCAATTTTTCTTCATTAACTCAGAAGATTACAACTGAGTGATGAGAGCTAACACAAACTCACTTTCCTCTATCTCTTAACTTCTATCTCATGTCACATATGCTCTCATGTGCTCTCCATCCTATGCCCCGACTTTTTCTCAAGGTATTTATAGATAATTTGTACATAATTCTTACTGATCAAAACATCTAAGTCATCTATGGCTATTCTAATGTACATATGTGTACAAGACAACATTCTGACTTCTTCTTCATTTTGCAAATGTCTTCCTTTGCTTCATTCTGACCATAAGCATTCTCCAAGATCTGTATAATCACCAATTTGTGATTGGTTTGCTCCAACAGTTCATGAGCATGCTTGTAGTGATTGTGCACTTCGATTCATGTTTGGAGCTACATATGATCAAAATTTTAGATAGAATCCATTGTTGAGCAGGACAACATTGGATATTGGTTTGACATCTCACATCCAACCAACACGTACAATAGTTTGTCACTTTGTTTTCCACATTCTAGATTACATTTTCTTCATAAGAGTCAATTGTTCAAGTCTTTTATCCAAAAATCCCAAAAAAAAATATAAAAACAACAAAATCATGGAACATGATGAGAACATTGAGCATGTGATTGAAACATCTTGTTGTTTCTCTACTCTTGAGGAGTTAGAGTTATGTCTTCAACAAAATTCTGATTCCCATATTATTCTTCTTTCTTCCCTTGATGAGTATGCTCTTATTGAGGAATATGCTCTCAATGTTGACAAGTGCTCAAAATTTAACCAAACACATGATGCCTTAGTTGAAACAAAGTACAAAATTGTAGACAAAAAACTCAAACCCATAGCTCAACCATCACCCCAAGGAAGTAATGAAAAAATTATTGATGTGAAAAACGATCCAATTCTTCGGGATAAGAAAAACATAGGACATACATTCACAGATGAGCCAATCAAACATGTGAAAATTGGTACAGTGATGACTTTCTTTTGCCAATAGAGAGAGATAAATTTGAGAGAGTCATATGTAGCCATGGAAAAGCCTTTACTATGTATCCTCATGAGATTGGTTGCATAGATCCTAAGCTAGTTGCACCCATGATAATCTTTACTATTCCACATATTCCATGGAATCTTTGCCCTATACCAGTTCCAAAGGCTCACTTACTTGAGCTAATGAAACTACTTAAGGAGAAGATAAACATGAGAAAGCCATCTTATGCACCGTACTCAAATAGATGGTTCACTGTGCCTAAAAAGAATGGGAAACTACGTTTTATTCAAGATATCCAATCCGTCAATAAAGTCACCATAAGGAATGTAGGGACAGGACCCATTGTAGATGAGTTTGTTGAATCATTTTCAGGACATTCTATCTATTCAATGGGTGATTTATATTCTAGATATGGCCAATTCCAATTAGCAATTGATAGTCCTGACATAACCACAATGAAAACTCCTTTAGGCTTAGTGGGAATGTGTACTTTACCTCAAGGAGTGACTAATTCTGTGGCTCATATGATGAGTGCTATGAATATGGTCTTATATGATTTTCTCCCGCATATAACTATGCCATTCATTGATGATATTCCAATTAAAGGGAGTGAGGAACGTGTAAAGGACATTACTCTAGACTCATCTGGATGTCATAAATTTGTGACCATATCTCTGATTTTGAAAGAATATTTCAATGTTTTGAAGAGGTAGGTCTCACATTTTCCATAGAAAAATCTGTTTTTGGTATCAGCAAGGTTCTTATTGTTGGACATTTATGTGCTCATTATGGTCGAAAGCCATACCCACAAAAAGTTGATGCCATTAGCAAGATTTCTGAAACATGTAACAATGTGAGTGAGGTATGCAAATTTCTTGATGCTTGCATCTTTTATGTTATTTGGATCCCACACTTTGCTCATGTTGCTAATTGTCTCTGCGACTTGTTGAGGAAGAAACGAAAATTTATTTGGACTGACAAACACACTCAAGCTATGCGTAAATTGAAGAAATTATTGCTTGAAGCTCCCATCCTTAAGCGTGTCGACTATTCTGCTAACAAACCTATTATATTGACTATTGATACTAGTCCTATTGGTATAGGTTGGGTCATAAGGCAAGATGATAGTGAAGGGAATAGATATGCAATTAGGTTTGGTGCCAAAATTTCACATGAAACACAACGAAAATATCCACAGATCAAACGAGAACTATGGGGTATGGTAACAGCTCTGAAAATAGACAAAGAATATTTCATTGGTGCAAATGTCAAAGTTGAGACTGACTGTTTGCCTCTCATTGGAATGATAGCCAATTATTCATCTCCTGATATAGCCATGCTTAGATGGATCTCATATATTAAGTTCATAAATCCTGAGTTAGTTGATATTTCAGGTAAGTCAACTCAGTTGCTGATATGTTATCGAGAGCTAGATTTGATGATGAGCTTGAAAGTGATCTAATAAAGAATGTGAACTTAGTTGACTATGTTCCATATATATATGAGTATGAGAAATTTCATGAGTCTGAGTACAAAAATGAATGGAGATACATAGGAAAGTATCTGAGTACACTATAACCATTACCTAGTTGGACTACGAATAGATTTCGTAACATTAGGAAACAAGCTTATAACTTTTTCCTATGTAATTGTCATCTTTGGAGACATGCTAAGGGTAAGGTTAAGAATCCACAATGCGTCCTAGGAAAACGAGGTCTTCAATTGCAAGTAATGAAGGAAATGCATGAGACATTATGGGCAGGTCATAAAGGATTTTTTGGAACATATGAAAAAATTAGAAGTACCTATTATTGGCCTAGGATGTATGTTGACATTAGTAGCTATGGTTCTACATGTTCTACTTGTCAAATTCATTCATCAATCAAACATAGAGATCCATTGCATCCTACTTATCCACCCTATATTCACTACAAGTGGGTAGTAGATCTTGTAACTATGCCTAAAGGTATTGACAAAATGTGTTACATTGTACTTGCAAGAGAAGATTTAACTAATCATGTAGAGGGACATGCACTATGATCTATGACCACTTATAATGTTTGCAAATTCTTGCTTGAAGATGTCATAAGTCCCTTTGGGTACATAGAGAAAGTAGTTGTCGATTGTGGAGAGTTAAATGCGAGAGAAGCCAAAGAGTTCTTTGAACATCACGGTATTCGTTTGTCTCTCACTACTGCATATAATCTAGAGACCAATGGTAAAATAGAGAGAGGGCATCCACCTATTGTGAAAGCCATATCTAAAGCATGTAATGGTGACATCAAACAATGGCCTAGATTCTTACCTTTTGCACTTTGGGCAAATAGAATGACATGCCCACATACTACTAGGTATATGCCTATTGAACTCATGTACTCTCAAAAACCATTGTTTCCAATTCTGTCTCATATTTTTGCATGGTCAAATTTGCCTTGGTATGAAAACATGTCTATTGATGATTTTTTGAGTTTGCACATTAAATAGTTAGAACAAGGTAAATTAAGACTTGATGATGCCATTGAAAAATTAAGAGAATTTAGAATGAAGAACAAGCATTATTTTGATAAAACTCATCGATTGCGTCCTAAGCCAATTGAAGTAGGAGATTAGGTGCTCATTTATGATAGTACATTTGACTCTCAATATGATGCATGCAAAAAGCTCACTCAACGGTGGTTTGGGCCATACATTGTATCAAAAGTCAACAACAATGGTACGTATGCTCTTTGTGAATTAAATGGTGTTGCACTAGAAACTTTGATTGCGGGTAAAAGGATAAAGCTATTCAAGAAACGTGATAATGATGAGTACATTTTGGATGACGACATTGAAGAAGATGACAACAATGAGGCCGATTCATAAACAGGAGTATCCATGTTATAAAAAATAAACAAATTAAAAAAATATTAATAAATTAATATATATATATATATATATATATATATATATATATATATATATATAACATATAAAAATATCATTAATTTTTCAAGTTCATGTTGCTATGTTTTTTTTCAAGTTCATTCTACTTTTTTTCCATTCTTGTTTCATGCATGTTTGTTTTCAGTCTTTGAATTGCATTGCATATCCACATCACTTGAGTCAAAAAGGAAAAATGATGATTTCTCTACTTGTGTAAAATTGTATCTTAAGTAGTAATTTATCTACTAAGAAATTGATTATAATCTAGGATTTTGGAAAGATAGGGCATGTAGATTTGGAGGTTTATTTTGGTGACATGACTTTCATATATAAACATGCATATGTGTCCTGTACGGAAAGCATAATTGTTGAAATCCTAGCTCCTGCTACTGCATGTTTCTACATCCTTAGTCAATCTCACAGCACTTGTATCGGAGTTTAAACGACTGTTCTCCGTCATCAAAAATGGTTGTACCTTGTATCGGGGTTTAATTTTTCCCCATCATCAACAAAAAAGAAAAAAAACTACTACATGTTATCAGGAAGTTTACAATTTCTTCCACCCCAAAAAAAGTGATCATAACCATAAAGTTGCCGAATCATCATAAAAAAAAAGAGAACAAGCTAAAGGAAGATAAAGAGGTAGAGTAGAATAAATCACGGGCTATATAGGCAGATTTATGCATTAGTGGAGTTTAGTTAGATTTCCATGCATGTTATTAGAGAAAGAGCATATTCATATTTATGTAGGAAAGGAGTTGACCTAAAAAAAGCTAAAGATGAAAGATGTCTCTTGAAAATCCTAAATCTTTGTTTATAGTCGTATTTAAGGTAGATTGCTTTATGAAAAAGATACAAATAATTCTTCAAGATAAGAGGAACTGATGCTCAAAATGACTCAATACATCCACTTCCACTTCATATTGATGCTTGTTTGTTTCCTTTCTTGTTGTCAATCCTGCTTGTTCATTTGCAAATATGTTGCCTATTTGTTCATGCATATTCATGTTGCCTGTTTCAATTCTTTCTTCCATGCAAATTTTGCTTCATGTCACGTTGCCTACTCATTCATGCATATGATCAATTTTTCCTTCCATGTTTCTTATGTTGCTTATAAAAGAATTTGATGCCTGGAACATTTTGTTTTTCACAAATACTAGAGTGGCGCTTCTAGAGGAATCGCAGGTTTAATGGGGGCGAATGTCGTCGAGATTTTCTCTCCTCTCTCACTCATGAAGGCCTATAGGAAACACATTCGGTGAAGGTAGCCAGAATTCCCTGAGAAGTCCAAGATGGATCAAGGATGTCAAAGGGAGTTCACATGCAAACTTTGGAACAAATCAAGCAAATCTAGGGTAGCGATCAAAGCTCGCCACATTTTGGAAATTAGGGCAAAAATTTCAATATCTCCAAATCACATGAAAATTCATACACTTGTAAAGCCTATCAAAGGCAATCTATAGCCCAAATTTCACATGTAAATGGATTTTCTAGCACATTGATATGCCATGTGCATTTTGTAAAAAATGTAATTTTTCCACTTAGACCCTACAAAATCTTGTATAGGAATTTTTGTTAGCCATATGGTTTGGCATCTATAAAGGCCATATGTGGCTACATATTTGTACAAATTTTCAAGGCTATCAGAGCTTCCTAGAGACCTTAATGCCACCTTGCAAGCTTCCAAATGTAGTCAAACTTGTACAAGGGAGATTCACATGGGAGGTTTTTTTGCATATTCCTAAAGCAGAACTTTCAAAACATAGCCCTACAAATTTTCACACTCATCAAAGGATATTTGAAGGGTCAAAGAGTAGAAAATCCAGTTTTCAAGGTCACCACAGTTTCCTAGAACAAGAAAATTGAAGGCTTGAAGGGCTGCCACATGGAAAATGATGATTGAACCATGTTGTATGGTCAAGATGAGCTCATATTCAAGGGTGGAGATGCACTAAAGCATAAAGCAAGGAGGATCCACGAGTTTTTTCACTGGATAAACTTTTTTTTCTCCAAAAATAGTGTCTTATCTTATCCAAAGATCAATAATGCAAAGTTTCTCCAAAAATAGTGTCTTATCTTATCCAAATTGATGTCAGCATTGATCCGACGGTCCAGATCAGCCCCAGATCCAATGGGGGAGAATGAAGGCGCCTATTTTCCTCCCCTTTTCCCTAGATATCATATAAAGAACCAATCCTAACCATCCATTTGATAAATCCAATGGTTGTAATCAAAAGAAGCTGATCTTAGGGTTGAGAGTTGATTTTTCTAGATCCAAGGGCCCAAATTCATTCAAAAACCTATATAAACCCCCCTCCAAATTCCTAGAGCATCATTGTTGGGCATCCATAGGGCCCTTGCTAGCACATGATTTTGTTGAGACGATCACCCTCAGTTGAGCGTGTGAGGATTCAAGGTGGGCTAGTAAGAGCATAGTTCCTAGATTCAATTTTTAGAATTCCTCGCTCATAAACCCAGGTTCTCTTTCTTTGCTCACCCTCAGTGGAGCGTGTGAGTGAGTTAGAGCTGGTTTTATGTGTCTTAGACTTTTTTAGAAACACATTACGATCCTAGAAAGACATAGGGTCAATGAAGTGGAACCTATCCTCTTACGTGTGACATTTGGTTGAACTATCATGGTGAGAGGGTCGTGAGGACCACCTTTGACTAGTAGAAGGCTTAGCTTGACGTTTCACAACATTCATATATATTTTTATCATAACAAGATCTTCTAATTCATGTCTCATGTTTCTTATCTCTTTGTCTCTTCTATGTTTTTACATGTCACCTTCTATCTCTTTCTATGTGTGAGAAGGCTCTGCAGTATAGCGTTGAACAAGAGGATGATCCATTAAGGTTGAGAAAATAATTTTCTTTTCATTCATAAACCATGACCCATGTTGTGTTCACGATTTGAAGCCATTGCTTTCAGCATAAGCTATTTTGGAGACGACACACATTCGGGGTGAAGTTCTAGAACTGCTTGCTTCTTACGATTTGGGAGGATACATTCGTGGCATCATACATATGTGGCACGGAAACCTAGATGTCAAGGATCACAATGATTATTAGGGAATTATGCCCCTTCGTGGGTCATCTTGTTTTTGTTGATATAGCAGGTTTAGCATAGTTCATAGATGCCAATAATTTACGGGACACATGGAGAAAAGGGGAGATGTTGCTAATCAGAGGATGAAGAAAGGAGGCAGCGCTCGAAAAAAAAGAGAAAAAGAGAAAGGGGGGCATTGGCTGTAATCTTGACGAAAAGGGCATTAGCACTAAAGATAGAAAAATTTTTTTTGGCAGAGATTTTGAAAAGAAAGAATCACGAACTTCGTTTCCTGGGGGAAAGATGTGCCGAAGTTTAGATCTGCACATCAATCGCAATTCTGTACATCAATCCCAATTCTGATCAGATGGGATTAACCATATGGAAATCAATCATAGATGAGGGGGCCAACCTGGTTCTTTACGTCACATCTCAGACGGATGCTCTGAAGAGAAAAAGGAGGCGGCTTGTGCTGCGCTATAACAGAAGAGGGAGAGGGACACCGTAGGGAATTGCTGAGAACTCTAACAATACTGAAGGAAACTTTTATCTAGCATACTACAAAGATTGGCACTGCATCTGGAGTGTTTTATCGATAGTGATATTACAATTTAACGTTGACTATGATCAACGTGCTAATCTTCAGGGCTATTGAATCATCAGTTTTCGTGTCATCCATTAAACATTGTCATCTCCAGCTCAACAACAGGCCCTCTTAGAGCTTGAGAACACTACTCAGAGGCTCAAGAGAGAAAAAGAGATGCTTAGGAACACATTGAATTACCTTAGTGCAGTTGCATCTGTGAAAGATGTGCTCCCATCTTCATCTCGGTGACAGAGAATGTAGTGAAATGTACTCTATATTATCGATGAAATGTGATAAGTCTTCTGTTATATGTCCATCTGGCAAGACAGTTTTGAAGATCTGGCCGTGCTCAAAAACTGGTAATGGAGATGATCTCAGCACACTTACTGTTGTAGGGGTATGTTATTTGTATCCCTCCCTTTCCTTGCACAATAATCTGTTGCTTTCTTGGTTATGTTGGTAGTGTAAAGATGGGTACGAGTTTTACCTAATCATTGTAAAATGTGATGTGAGATATTGTAATCGGTGCTATACTGCCTTTTAGCACACAGGATGTATGGTGATGGGTAATATTGCTTGCAACAGGAATTTGAAGTTTGATTTGTTTTTGGCCCTTGACAACTCCATTTGGACTTTATGTGTGCATGCGTGTGTGTTGTATGCGCATGTGTATGTTGTCTGAATGCAGTAGGGGTGCAGAAGAGGAAGAGAAGATCTCCCTTTCTCATACTCCTCTTTCCTCTTTCCGTTTCCCCTTTGGTTTTACAAGTCGATCTCGTGGGAATTAGTTTTTTTTTTGCTCAAGACTTTATTCTCCATCTGATTTGTGCTCCTGTGTCGGAAGACCACACTCTTACTGTCGGATCTTTGATCATAATTCTATAACTCCTTAGTGTTCATCCTCATCTGCGCTTGCATGTGCTTGCTCTTCTTTGCATTCATGGGAATGGATTTAGTAAATCATATCACTTGCCATTTTCTGCATTTCTTCCCTGCCCCTTCCGAATACCAGAAAATCCTACCAGCTCTATCATTAGTTCTTGTGTGGTTGTATTGTCACAGAAGAACAAGACTTTATTAACAGTTCGAAAGCTGCGACAATTTTTATGGTGTGTTTCGATACAAAAGTATATTTAAATTACATGAAAAAATCTTTATTTCTAAAACAAAAAGCCAAAATTTCCGTATAAGAATGAAAACTACCTTTCAACTTTATAAAGTTGCTATCAACAAACATGCGAGTGATGTGCGTGTAATTTGAACCTACTTATTGAGGAAATCTTCCTCCTTAATTAAAGGAAAGATGTTGATATATGAGCTTAGTAGGTTGTAGATAATTTAGAACATCAAAAAGAGGTTGTCATGGGCAATGTTCAACTCTAAATGTGCGGAATAGAGTTGCCATTGTGGTTTACAGGAGATACTTTCTTAGCACCCCGTGTGCACCCCAAAGCACGCGTGAACCCCACCACAACGTGCATTCATACCACCCACAAACACCCATACATATGTTTCAGTTTCGAAAGTGTATAAGAAGCTCCATTCTTGGACCATTCTTCCTTTCGAGATTGATTCATGTGTGTGGTTTTAGTTTTTTTTTCTCATCATTGCATTCATTCCATTCAAAAGAGCCTAAAAATGCGAATTAAATTTGGAAAGTGTTTACGAAGCTCCATATTTTTTAACCACTCTTCCTTTCCGAATTGATTCATGTGAATGGTTTCTTTTGTCCTCATCATTCATGTTCAAGTGAGTATCTTGTGTTCATATGTTCCCCTTTCTCTAATCAAATCATGACATCTCTTCCCTCCATACCCAACTTCATCTTCACCTTCACATTTTTTATTACATAAACCTTCCAACACTCACTAGCTTCATACACTCTGCGTGTGCCATGACCAGACCCGATCCATCCGTATTGCGATCACCTCCACACCATGAATGAGTGAGCAGGCAAGAAACAAATATGCCATCACTCTCGATAGATTAATCTAATAAAGCTCAATGAAGTGTCTGTGACATATACCAGCATGACCACTATACATGTCAGAGATATGAAAAAGTGATATGTGTCATCCTGGATCATCACATGTTGAGCTTGATATCTCAACAACCTTTTTAAGTATGAACCATATATTCTCACATCTTCTCTTAGGCAAAAAGGATAGTCCCTATAGCAACATGTCGTAACAATAATAGTATAGCATGGAGGTGTAGGGAAGCAAGATCTTGAAGCATCAATGGGTAGGAAGATCATCATGCTATATAAGAACCATGCAAGAAATGTGATAGATATACATTCATATATATATATATAGTACAATGCATATATAAAGACATATAGAAATAGCTAGACACACATACATAGAGAGGGGAGTAGGAAATACATTGGCATGCAGAATTCTTAGGTTGGATGTCCATGTAGAAGCTTGCATGTGTAGGAGAGAGTAGTTGCAACAACAATAGAATATGCAAACGAGTGCAGTAGTAGATTCATCATTGTATTTAGAAGCTTCACAATAACGTTTATGAGTAGTTCATCGCACAGAAGCAGAATCTAGGAAGTGTGGAAGTTGTTCCATAAGAACAAGCTCTAAAGTATTGTTTTTTAGGCTTATGGATTTTATTATTTATGATAAATAACATGTGGAGGTGCTCACATCTCCAAATTTAGAGTAAAAGTAGATAAAAGTAAGAAGGAAAGGAGAGGTGTCTATTTTTAGACAAGGAAGGTGCTTTCGTTGATAGCCTCTCAATAAAAAGAGTGGTTCTCTTAGTGTAGGTAGCCAAATTGAGTCATTCTTATTGCATTGCTAAGCTTACTATATAAGTAAATCAATTTTTCTACAAAATGCGACAAGAAAACTCTGCACATGTAGGAATTTTTTGCAGATCTATTTTCTTGTGTGTATCCAGTGTCTCATTAGAGACATACCTCTCTTCAAACTTTCATATCTCACTCCTTATGAGATCTTTTTGAGTGATTTTACTTGAAGGAGTTTCCTTAGCTCTCATTCTTTCCATCTATTCAAAATTTCTCATAGATCTTTTAGTTTTTCTTCTGGTTTTGATGAGTTTTCAGTTCAGATAGTTAGTCATACCTTGTTGTTGTAGGCCTCCACATACCTTGACTTCAAACCATTCCATCCATCTTTTTTATGTTTTTTTTTTCTAACGCATGCTACTTAGAGTCTACTTTCAGAATATATGAGATTGGTTTCAAGAAATTCCACTCAGAGATTTTCTCATTATTATTTTGTTATAGTCACTCATTTTTGTTTTCTTGAAAGTTTGTAGGAAAGTTTGATTTCTAAAATTTGGAAGTATTTGTTTGATCTTTTGAAGATCTTGGGAGGTCTCATCACTTTTCTTTGTGTACTTTTGTGTACTTTGATGTTTACAAGTTTGTAAACATAACATTGTGGTATTAGTGCTTTTGTTTTTTGTCAGATTCCTCCTAAATCTTGTTGAATTATCTTCTTTGTTTACAACAATTCAACATGGCATATTTGAGTGCATCGATTGAGATGTTATAATATGGGAGAAATTATCCCATGTGGCAATTTAGAATGGAGTCTTATCTCAGGTCTAAAGGTCTTTGGGGATTGATAACAGGTACAAAAGTGAAGCCAATATTACTAGAAGCTCCTACACAAGTAGATCGAGCAAGAGAGCAAGAATGGATCGAAACAGACAGAACATTTTTGTTTATTATATCACAAACAATTTCGAATACCATGCTTGGACATATAAGATGTTTGAATAATAGTACACAAGTGTGGGAGTCTCTAGAAAGGTTATTTGCAACTACTAATAGAGTGAGACAAACACAACTTATTGCTGAGTTGACAAGAGTAAAAAAGAATCCACGACAATCAGTTAATGATTATGTTCTTCATGTAAAATCGCTTATTGAAGCATTAACCTCTATTGATGCATCTCCTAGTGAGGATATAAAGTTTAATAGCATGTTAAATGGCTTGCGAGAAGATGAAAGATGGAAATCTTTCATTATATCTAATATGAGTCGAGAGAATCTACCATCCTTTGAAGATTTACAAACACTCATGATGATTGAAGAAATCAACATAAAAGGTCGAAATTCTTATCATTCATAAAGAGGTAGTCAAGGACAAGATCTTTATACTTCATAAAATAGATCAAGAGGTAGAGGAAATTGAAGAGATGGAGGAAGATTTAACAATAATGTAAGAGGAAGAGGAAGCTTTAATGCTACTGCAGGAGGAAGAACAACACAACAAAGTCAACAGACTCAACCAAATTAGCAAGGTAAATTTACTTGTAATTATTATGGTAAAGTTGGTTATTATGCCAAGGATTGATTCTCCAAACCAAATAGAAGAGGTGTTTTTAGAGGACGACAAGGAGAAAGAGGCCAATACCACATGCATCAGAACAACAATATAGTGCAAGAGGAGACTCTGACACAGAAGGAAAACATTCTTATGGCTATGCATACAGAGACACATAAGAGGAAGGTAAACAACAAAACTTGGTATGTAGATAGTGGTTGCTCAAACCACATGATTCATAATATGAATATGTTTGTGAGCTTACACAAGCCAGATTCAAGAGTCACTATTGCTACAGGAGATAGTACTAAGCATGAAGTACTATATATTGGTGATTATCCACTTAATGAAACATAACTCTCAGAGATGTTTTGTTTGTTCTACTACTACAAGAAATTTGATTTGAGTTGGACAGATGGAGGACAATGGAGCGAAGGTGGATTTTGATAATAATCAGTTGCAGGCTTATCAGAACAACAATGGGACTTTTGTTATAAAAGGAGAAAAGGTAAATAGATTATATACTTATGAAGTTGAAGTTCCAGATTATGTAGGTTATACAATGGTCAATGGGACTCAAGTAAGTCAATTGGGTTTATGGCATAAGAGATTAGGACACATCAGTGTTGGTAGATTGAAGGATATTGCAAAGAAATCCGTGGTTGAAGTTCTACCACAACTAC
>MU260123.1:62500-77500 GCA_020310875.1 Ceratopteris richardii | reverse complement strand
TCAGCAAGTGAGGTTGGATTATTCTCAATTCCCTTTGTCAATTCCTAGCTTAGGCTAAGTGCAAGTAGTGCTAGAAGTAAGTCAAGACGACGATAGGCATCTGTCAAGTTGAAGACAATTAAATACTCAAGTTCAAGCATAAAGATAGTCTCTTTGCGATCAATAACTTAAAAAGGAGTTAACGTAGTACGAACAAACTAAAGTGCAGAAATTAACTCAAGTATTTTTTATGACGTGATATCAGACATGATCATAAACAGGATAATCAACTAAAAAAGAACCAAATAATTGATACGAAAGAACTCAGCAACGAGGTTGTACCTTGGGCAAAAATTGGGATTGCTCTGTAAAGCATATGAACCTTAGATCAGGACGACACCTAGGGAGAGATAGACAAAGCCTTAGGTCTTCAGAGGCTAGTGTCAATCATACTGCTAGGTCCTGGGCCTAGCAGTTGAGCCATTATTCGCACTACCCTGGCTCTGAAACTAGTGAATCGGAGATGTCTCAGGGTATGGAGAGACCTACAGGAAGTTCAGGTGTGACATATTTAAAAAGGGTAGAAGGCCCTTACAAGACGCAACTCAAATACCTTAGGACTAACCGATTATGTGCTTGCATCTACGAGGACGACCTAGGAAGATCCGTGGTCCAAATGAAAAACCCTGGCCAACCCATTGGAATTGAACACCCAGCTATCAAGTTTGAAAATGGAGCATACGTAGACAAAGAGGGAACCATATACTTAGTCACCAGCCACCCAGATAGGATAGACGAATTTGGGAATGTGATCCCACAGATGGAAATAGGTGATCTAGAGCAGGGGAACATGAGTGGAGAGCCTAAAACCCCTCGAGGCAAATCAGTTCTCACTAGGATTATCACGCCGGAATGGGTTCCCCAGGATAACACGAGGATAGATCTGCTCTTGAACCGAGAGACTGATGAAGCCTTTCGGAGGTACAAGCTGGGTCAGCCTAATGAGGTTGGAGCGCTCAATATCTACGAGTTTAAAGATCCGGATAGTCCAGGCAAAGTGACTTATCTAGGCAACACTTCACAGAGGATCTTTGTGGTCACAGAGCATGGTAGGCATGCCTACACTTGGAAGGGTGAATTTGTTTTCCCCCAACCAAGATCTAATGTCTCTTATGGTCACCCAGGAGCGGGAACATCCCAAGCTCATGGAGCTCAAAGGGATAAAAGTCGAGATAGGCCGGAAGTAAGCTTTGCCAACCCAATGGGGAGAGAATGAACAAGAACAGAGATGGATAGAGTGGAACTTGAGACACCTAGAGCCCCAAGAAACCAAAGAAATGCAGATCAATTCCCTCTACCAAGACCTAGAGAGCACACAAGGACTTTGAGACCTACACAGCTAGTTAAGTCCATGAAGAATTACTTCCATGGCACTGGAGATCCATACGATCATGTGGCTGAATTTAGACAAGTCTTGAGAGCTGAGCAAGTTGAGGACCTATTCATGCAGTACAATGCCTTTGGTCTCACCCTTAGGAACACAGCCCTTACGTGGTTTCAACCACTAAATGAGAGACACTTTAGGAACATAGACCAACTTCTAGAGGCTTTCATTATTGAATTCTCTAAGAGTGGCATAAGGCATAATACTTCCTCACTGATTCATAGCTTCAAGCAGACCCCTCAAGAGACCATGAGACTTGCAAGAAGAAGGTTTAGGCAATATCTACAGAGATGTCTGATTCCTGAGTTACCCACACCAGCCAAACAAGTGGCTTTATTCCTAGATGGACTGCTGAGAACAAAGTTGAGATCGTATGTGTACTTGAAGGACCCTAGAACCATAGAAGAGTGTGTACACATGTGCATTGACATTGAAGATAACCTAGGGGGAGGAATTAGAACTTTCAAAAATCTACAAAGATTCAGATAGTTCTACTAGCCTCTCTTCCACGCAATCCACATCTATTGAGGAACTCGTCGAGAAAGTAGCTCAGAAGCTAGGAGTCTCTAGCAAACAAATCCCAAGATTTTCCCCTGTAAAGAGGTGCTATACTTGCGGTGGTGACCATATGGCGAACGTATGTCCCATTATGGCTCAACCCCAAGTGAATCCTAGTAGCCAGTACTGCACCATAGAACGGAGATACACTAATCACACCGCACAAGATTGCCCATACAACAAACAAGCCGTTAGGCAAACCTACCCTCAGCCCTATACACAACAGGGAAGATACCAAAACCAGTACCCACCACAACAGTATGCAAGGCCTTAGCAACCCTACCAACCGCAATATCAGTCCCAGCAAATACCTCAGCTCGTATTAGCTCAGCAACCTCCTGCTCCAGCCAATGTGATTCCAGTAAAGTACGCAACTCGAGAAGAGGACCTGAATAGATCCATAGTGCTACTGACACCATTGCTTTAAAAAAATGACCCGAGTGATCATAGTTTTTATTCTACTCACATAGATAGTCCACAGGCTTACTACATGCGGTCACCTGAGCATAACGAATCATATTACTCTGAAGAACCGAGTGAACCTAGTGGGGATCCAGAATATGCAAATTTCATGTACGCAAACCCCAACCCTAGACCTCAACCTAGGCAGGTACGACCCCCATTCCCTAGAGGACCATGCTATAGATGTCAGGGAGATCACCTCATTCATGATTGCCCAATGCCTGCACCTACGCAGCCCCAATCGGTAACCATTCAAGGCTTTTGTCAAGATTGTGAAAAAGAGCATCTTTTAAGAGATTGTCCAAAGAACCCCAATAACATGCCCAAAATCACTCCTATCAATGTTATTGGGCTAGTAGTAGACTCTACAAGAAGTATAGCTTCCACTGCACTAGTGCACGTGGTCACCAGAGCTCAGGCTTTGCAGTAGAACCCAGGTATACGCCAGGAAAAGAGCTCAGAGGCTAGTGAAATGGAGAGCATGATGAAGAAGAGGACTAGAGCTTGGAAGGATAGTCAAGAAAGAAAGAAAAGGCAATGGGCAAAGAAGATGAGTGAACTCGAGGAAATCCTAAGAGAAACGAGAGCCAAGATAATTGAACTTACATCTCAACCTTCCTCTCACACTACCCCACCACCACCATTCCCATCTCCATCCGATCCACCACCTTCCAACCTGCCTCATGCTACCCCACCACCCCCTAGTGTAGGATCAGTATTAGAAGATCCCACTCCAGAGGACCTAAATATGATGCTCAAGGCATATCAAGCCAGAATCCAAGAAGGGCCAAACGTAACGGATCATGAAAAATGTTACCCTAGAGCCAAACTAGAGCTTGAACGAACTAAAATTTGTGCTAAGATGGTGGAATTGGCTCAAACCATGTTTGAAGCTAGTTGCCCCTTTAACATCTCTAGCTCAGCTAAGATGCAGTTGCACTTTGATGGACTGCTAGAAAGATTGGAGAGGCTAATTGCACAATCAGAAAAGGAACCCACCCCTCCAAATAAGGGCAAGACAAGTGAAAGAGTAAGCCTTCCTACCCAGGAAGCCTATGTGCCTAGCCAAACAAGTACCATAGGTAGCTAAACCTCGTTCCCAGGTAGGTTCTCATAGAACAGTGCCAGAGATAACTTTGGACAAGATAGGAGATATGAGTGAAGGAGAAGAAGGAAACACCTATCTCCCCATCACCCATCAAGGATACACAACCAAGGCAATTCTGGTCTCAAGTGCCTGAGTTGCAATTGCTACCACTGCCTTATGGAAGCGTTGGGGCAAGCCAGCACAGACCCATGAGGATGAAATTGCAGATGGCTGATGGTCACATAGAGAGACCCTTAGGGCTGTTAGAAGGAATAACTCTCACTACTTGTGGTGTAGAGTTTGAGCACACATTTGCTATCTATGACTTTAGCAAGATCCAGGCCTATGAGATGATTTTGGGAAGACCATTTATGCGACAGTTGCAAGTGGTGCAGGACTGGGGAACCAATTCACTGTACTTGCAACACTTGGGTGTCACGACCAAAGTTAATCTCAAGGACTACTCTCATAGAGATGTCCCTCCTATCCAATGGAACCCCATCCATAGAGCCAAAGATGATACGGAATCAGTGCATTCCATAGGATCACGATCATAAGCGGCTGAGCAGAAATTCTAGCAACAATGGACATAGCCATCAATGAAGAACAATGGACACCCCACTGTGATGAGGATGGGTATGAAATTTCATCCTTCTCAATAGAGCCAATCGTGGGTGATTTGGTTCTTGGAGAATGCAAACGTAGCACTGATGCAATTGAGGATGTGAGTGACTCCGATCTAGAGTCAATCATTATGGACCTGCCTTTTGCATCAGATCAAGAATACTTCCATGAAGTAGAAATTCACTCTCAGAGACATGAGGAGCTTACAAATGATGTCAGGTTAACCACACAAGTGACCTCCAATAGTGAAGGCAAGAAAAGGAAGAAGAGAGAAGTTACACGAGAAGAAGGAGAATCTTTGTTTGAGGTCCCTGAAAACTTTAAGAAGTATGAAATAGACGATAGAAGATTCATGATAAGAATGCCTAAACGTGAGGCGCAATCAAGGGAGGCCTATGATAACAAAGAAACCACCAAGAAAATATTTTTAGCCATAGAAGAAGGAGAGGAAAGATGCACTTACATAGGACATGACCTGATGGAAGAGGAAGAGCAAGAGTTGATAGCCTTGCTAAGAGAATACCGAGATGTATTCGCTTGTAGTTACAAGGAGTTGAAAGGTGTAGACCCTGACCTATGCTCACACACGATTCCCATGACCTCAGATGCCAAACCCTCGAAACAGAAGCCATAGACCTATAACGATAACTACGTTGCTAAGATCAAGGAGGAGATAGATAGATTGGTAGAAGATGGATTCATCTACGAGATTGAGCACACTGAGTGGGTATCCCCGATGGTAGTGGTGCCCAAGAAGAATGGAAAGCTACGTGTATGCATTAACTTGAAGAAGGTTAATGCAGCCACAATTCGAGATAACTATCCACTTCCAATTACCGAGCATCTATTAGAAAGAGTAGCAAGTAAGGAAGTATACAGCTTCCTTGATGGGTTTTCCGGTTACAATCAGGTAGCCATTGCCCTAGAAGATCAACATAAGATAGCTTTTGCCACATAGTGGGGCATATTTGCCTTTAGAGTAATGCCCTTTGGTCTCACCAATGCGCCTCCTACCTTCCAGAGACTGATGTGTCATGTATTTAAAGAGTTCTTGAGGAAGAATTTAGAGGTCTATGTTGATGATCTTTGTGCTCATTCCAACATTAGACAAACACATATACCTGAACTCAAGCAAACCTTTGACAAATGTAGAGAATATCAAGTCTGCCTGAACCCAGAAAAGTGTGTTTTCATGGTCAGGCAAGGCAAGATTCTAGGACACATAGTGTCAAAGAATGGCATATCCACATACGAGGAGAAAGTGAGAGCCATCGGAGAACTACCTAGGCCAAAGAATGTCAAGGAAGTACAAGCTTTCATGGGGCATTGCGGGTATTACAAATGCTTTATACACATGTATGCCATCATTGAAAAGCCTCTGTACGGACTTTTAACTAACTTTGAGTGGACTGAAGAATGTGAGAACTCCGTCAATGAGCTTAAACGATGATTATGTTCAGCACCAATCTTGACTACACCAGATTGGAATAAACCATTTCATGTTCACGTAGATGCATCCAATTACGCTATTGGATGCATGTTAGCACAACCTACTGGTGAATGTAATATGGATCTTCCAATTGCCTATGCTAGTAGATAGCTAAATGCAGCTGAACGGAATTATACCACTATTGAGAGAGAAGGATTAGGCATGGTATATGCGGTTAAGAAGTTTAGACACTATTTGCTTGCAAATAAGTTTAAATTTTTTACTGACCATCAAGCATTGTTATATCTCGTGAACAAGCCATGCAATACGGGTAGATTAGTAAGATGGTTTATCTTACTAATGGAATATGACTTTGAGGTAGTGGTAAGGAAAGGTAAGACTCATTTGAGAGCTGACCATCTTTCTAGGCTCACATCTGGAGAGGCACCGCAGGGAGTATTAGATGCTTCCGGATGCTTACTTGTTTAATTTGGAAGTGGTACCTCAGTGGGCTAAGCCATTAATGCCAGTATTGACATACGGGCCTAAAGACCTAGTAATAAACACCCAGGATAGGGAGATAGTAAAAGCCCAGAAGTACCATATCATGGCAGGGAGTATGTACAAGCACACAAATCAAGGAATCTTAGCTTGTTGTGTGGAAGAGGACGAGTATGCTAAATGGTTGCAATTAGCACATGTAGGTGCATTAGAGCAACACTACTCAAAGCAAAGAATCCTACAGACACTAAGGAGACTTGGAGTGCATTGGCCGACTATGGAAGTTGATGTCCATAAATTATGCAAGGAATGTCTGATTTGTTGCACCAAACCACCAGTAGAGCATGCCACTCTTTATCAAGTGTCCATAGTGCCAGATTGGAGTGAACCACTAGTAGTTTTCTTGAGGACGAAAACATTCCCTCAAGACATGACCCTGACGAGGCAAAGAAGTTTAGAACAAGAAGCAATAGACTACTCACTTATTGGTGATAATTTATACAAGCGTGGTAAAGATAATTACCTGAGACTATGCGTCCATGAGAGCGAATATTTGAAGATCTTGGAAACTGCTCACCAGGGTGTAGTAGGAGGACACTTTGGACCAGATCGGGTGATCAAGGCAATATTATTTGCAGGATTATGGTGGCCAACCCTTCATATGGATGCACATACCTATGTGAAGAGGTGTGATGTTTGCCAACGAACTCAGTATCCTATACGCAAGGATGAGATGCCTCTAAAACCTATGATGGGGGGACGTGCATTCTCCAAGTGGGGAATAGACTTTGTAGGTCGTATTAATCCCCCAGCTAGGGGTTCACATGCAGAGTACATTATTGTGGCCACTGATTATCTAACCAAGTGGGTAGATGTAAAAGCTACGACAAAGAATGATGCTCAGACGACTGCTAAGTTCTTATTTGAGAATGTGTTCACCAGATACGAACTACCTATAGAGCTAGTAAGTGATAGAGGGACTCACTTCTTGAATGAAGTTATCGAAAATCTGCTCCAAGAATTCTTGGTTATACACAAGAAGTCTGCCCCCTATCACCCACAAGCTAACGGGCAAGCCAAAAGCACAAATAATGTTCTATGCAATGTGCTCACCAAATTAGTGAATAATAAACGCTCTAATTGGGACAAACAGTTACACCATGTTGTTTGGGCATACCGAGTTGCCTATAAAACGGTACTCCAAGCCACACCCTTTCAGATGGTATTCGATCAAAATGCAGTGCTACCATTGGACTTCTTGATATCTACATTGAAAGCAGCACAGGAGCATGAGTGGATGGGTCATGAACTCTCTTCGAGGATTTTTGATCTAGAACGACTAGGTGAAACAAGACTAAGAGCTGCACTTGGGATATATGCAGCTAAGAAATGACAGAAGGCTTACTTCGATGTCCACGTGAAGGATAAGGGCTTGAAAGTAGGAGACCTAGTTTTAGTCTATACGTTGAAGCAACATGCGAGAGAATTAGAGAAGCGTGGTTATGGCCCTATGATCATAAATAGGATTTCAACTAGTGGAGCAGTACAACTAGCCACTTTAGAAGGAGATATTCTCCCTAGCTACATAAGCGGATGCAGAGTCAAGTTATATCAAGAACCCCTGACTGAAGAGATGCTAAATCGACTCAACACTGCCAAGAAATGCAAGGAAGAAGAAAAACGAATTCGAGAAGAGGCACATGCAGAAGCACTGGAACGCATCCAAAGGATGAAATCGAGAAGACAGGGTAGAGATTGGCCTAGGACAAAGGCCTATGCAGCTCAAGGATATCATATGGCTATGTGTGAAGTTTTAAGTATTAGCTCTCATAGAATAATTGATCGACGTCCTTTTGTAACCTTAGAGATAGGACAAGGAACACGTGCTAGGACTGTAAGGGCCTTGATTAACTCAGGTGCAGCCACTAGTGCTGTTAAATTTTCTTACTGTCAAAAGTTGAAATTAAATGTCAATCCTATAGAAGCATATCTCATAGGATTGGGAGGCATGGAGACCTCTTGCATGGGCGAGGTGGAACTTCCCCTCTACATTCAAGATGTTTTACTGACAGTTAAAGTACTAGTGTGTCAAGATGAGGATCTCATTGAGCCTCTCATCTTGGGTCAAGATTGGATTCTATACCTAAACCTAAGAAGTGGACTTCTTCAGGTATGGGTAAATCAGAGTCGAATTACAGTTGAGTTAGACAGTGGAGCACCCAAGGAACTAGGAAAGGCACACACACCTAGTCCTTCCAGGAGTACACATGAAGATGACCATGCTATTCTTGTCCAAAACTATGTGATGCAGAGGGATGATTATCTAAACAAAGAAGTCAAGGATATGATGGAACTCCCTTCTTTTCCAAAGGCCATCGGGATGCAGCAACCAAAGGCAGATAAAATGCAGAAGAAGCAGACTACCTATGCTCAAAACCAAAAGAAAGTACGAAGCAAGGTGTCCTAGCCACCAAAACAAATGTGGGTGTGGAAAAGCAAGCATCCTATTGCAGTCAAGCCACAACAACTGGCTCAACTTCCTATTAGTGATCAACGACACGACACTAATAAGAAGTCTTCCAAAAATTCTTCTGTGAAAGTGAAGTCTATCTGGGTACCCAAGAAGTTGATGAAGGCTAGCCCACAATCAAGACAAATTTGGGTGCCTAAGGCTTGCTTGCGGGCTCAAATAGCTACACAGAGACCATGCCCTGCACAACATGGTTCACTCACTCGAACAGCTGATACCCACTCTTATACATCACGCATGAACACATATTCACCCATGAGCAGGAGTAGAATCACTTGTAAATGGGTCCCTAGAAAGCCTCATTTCCAAGCAAAAACTCTCACAAAGCTCTTGAGAGTCTCCATAGAACCAAAACCGAAAGCCATCCAGTGTGTTTGGCTGCCCAAAGCTTGTAATAAACCCCCGACCCCCACTTGTAAATTCACCCCCACCTACTAACTGCATCATTCTCACACTGTCGTTTTCCATTTAGCTCTTAGGACAATTCATCCACTAACTACACCCACAATCACCGAGCACTCATTGACTAACTAACTTACCACTAAAAACGCGTGTTAATGTTGTAACGGGGACACATGACCACTTGGTGTCCATTTCCAATTTCAACATTCATTTGTATATTCTCACAGAACCGGTGACCAGTCCCTTCAATATGGCCGAGGCTGCAGGAACTAGCTCCCAGGCAGGCAACAACCCTCAGATTGTGGACATTGAAAGTCTCCCCATTGAGGAGGAGTTGCAAGGCAAGACCACTAGAATTGAGAGCATTACATGCCATATCTGTTCAGAATCCTCCCCAGGAGCACACATCACCAATAAGCAAAAACTCGCATTGGTTCAGTGATGTGGCAGGACCTCTTGGAGAAGGCACTTACTTGTGGGAGGCAGAAATAGAGTTCAACGGACGCTGGGGCAGGTATCACTTCTTTACTAGAGAGTTTGAGAGGCTTCAAAATAATGAAGGGTTGAAACCGATATGGAAGAAGGCTGGACTATATGATTACTTCAAAGCCCAGTTACCGAAGCCGGACTTTCTAAGGTGTTCATACTTGATTAGCACCCTCACTCCTAGTAAAGAGAAAAAGGGATATAGCACCTTTGTCCTACCATCTCTTACAAGAGGTAATGAACTGAAGCGCTTCAAATTAACTAACAATTTGGTAAGGGAAGCTCTCGATATGAAAGGTATGCATATCCCCATAGAGAAAGAGACAATGGTCCCAGACAACATGAAGAACACGAACTTGACTAAACTGAAAGACATGGTAGCAATGACACCAACTATTGCCATTCACCTCCGAATGTGCATGCAACATTTCGCATTCCCTGCTCAAGAGAGATTCACGATGCCACCCAAGAAGATCTGGTTCAGTCTATATTTAGCAGACACAATCAACATGCCTCATTGGATTATTGACCAAATACACTTGGCACATCAACGGTGGTATAAGAAGCAAAATTCAGTACTTTATGGATGTTGTGCTCTCACAAGGATTGTCTATCAATGCTTGGCATATGATGTGCCAATTCAAAGGGCACTTTTGTTTGGACCAGGGTGCAAGAATTTCAACAAAGACTATCAGTCGTAGGGCCTCCATCCAAGAAAATGAGGGGAGCAATTCAGATGCCTTGTGCACAGGCCCGAGGTGCTACACTAACACTTGACACAACTCCACGACTTCCAAGGCGCGTGCATCCCTTTACCATCAAACTACCGAGGAACAGTGCAGAAGGGCCAAATCTGGTGTTTCCACCTATACCCACCGACTTAGAGTTCCCTCATGGCTTTACACTGGAAGATCTAAATGATGAGGAGGTAGCCAGAATAATTAATGCTACTAATTTGGAAGTTGAGGCAGAGCAAGCAAGCGGACAACAAAATATCACGGACCAACCCCATCCAAGTCAACCAGGCGTAGTTGAAGTAGATGAAGATGAAGAGGAGACTACAGAAGAGGAGCAAGAGGCTGAACAAGAAGGACCATCCGATGAAGGAGAGCGTGAATATGAACAAGAAGTCATACCGGAACTTGAAGGTGCCCCTTCCTATACGAAGCAATTAAAACGACTGTATGATACCATTAACCAGGTTCAGGAACAACACAAACTATCCCTGGCAGTAGGAAAGGCCCTAATGAACTAGATCTTGGAAGATGAAGGTGTGGACGAGCAACACAGGGCAACCCTTGACATGATTGCTGATGCATTAGGGGTACCTGAGACCGTGCATACAGCTCTCGCCCACTCGCGAAGATCAGAGCGAAGATACGGCAGACGTCCCCCTAGACCAGGGAAACAAATGAATGTCTTGGTATGAGAACCACAGGGCACCACATCCACCACCACCACGGGCACAACTCATACCATTCATCACACTGATGAAGCCCATACCTCAAGTGCATCCCCGTCACCCCCTCTACCACCCTCCCCTCCAACTCCACCACCTTCACCTCCTACCACCAGTGTAACAGCCTTAGATTCCACTTCCCATACTGAAGCACAGACTCTGAGTTAACCCTCTCAATCCACACGACCTGACACCACCAATATTGTAAAGGCTACCACTGACACTGTAATTCTAACTGTAGCCACTGAAAACCCCATTCCCCCTATCACACTTACTGGTGGTTCATATTCACAACTGCACACACCACTTTACACCTTCACAACCATCACCACACCGACAATTCCCATGTTCATAATTACTCCCACGACCGCATCCACACATGACTTCATGGACATATCACCCACTTCCGCACCTCTACCTCCCCCCATATTCCCACAATCTCCCATTCCCCCACCACCCACTTCACCCTTCTCAAGCACACCATACACACTCCCTTTCCCTTTTCCCTACCCTCCTACATTCAACACCTTCCCCGCATCCACTCCTGTTAATAATGTATTTAATACTTTGTACCAGTGTATGTCTCAACTACAACAACACTACCAGCACCTAGATGCTCAGCATATGAGCCTATTCAGAAATCATGAAACTCTACAAGAAAGATTCATTAATTTAGAGAAGGAGAAGAACAACAGCAATTTAATACCTTACAAGCACAACATGATCAGTTAGTAGTCAATCCACCCCAACCAGATACCGAAGAAAAACAACAACTCGATGATATGTTACATGCCCAGATAACTGACAATCTCAAGCTTCGACGTAACCTCGCCTTACTAGGAAAGCACATGTTTGGAACACTCGAAGAAAATAAACGACTACAGAAACAGAACGAAGAAAACCAGGAAGCAGGAATGGAGAGTTAACTGCATGAAATCGACCCAGAGCATTTCAAGGCCATCCCATCTGGAAATATGAAAATCCTGTTGGAAACACATGCTGATCTCTTGGAAGCACACGCAACCTTAGAAAAAGAGAAGGATGACCTACTAAAGCAACTGGCAGCTTAGCAAGAGTCACCAAAAGAAGTCACAGCCGCAGCAAACACATCTAAAGAAGTCGCAGAACTCAGAGCACAACTGGAAGAACTACAAAATAAAATTCTTCAATATGAGCGTCAACCCTCTCCCCTCGTGGAGCCAGAACCTGAGGACTTAGTTCCAATTGAAGTTGAGGAGATTTTTGAAGACCCATACGTACCCATGCCTGCACCAGGGGGTAAGCAAACAGAGGACGGAATGGACACAATTGAGATCGAAGCTCCTGAATGGATGCGAAAGTTAGAGAAGAGAGAGTGGCAGTACAGATACAGTCTATGTCTCGATTGGAAGAAGTCATCATTAAATCGGATTACTTTAGAAACCTCTCCCATCATCACTGGATTGGCATGTTCGATGATTTGTATGTTCCATTCTACGTATTAATGGCATATTATAATGCTGAAATAAAGTAGCGCACAACAAAAGAACCAACCTCGGCAACACAGTTTGCACCAGATGACATTCTTGCAAGCGCCATGCACGAGAATATATTTCAACCTACTTGGAGGATACGTCTGCTTGAAACATACCTTGAGATGGTACGCACTTGGAATAACATGCCTTTATACATCAAGTATAACCCATGCTACTACCCTGTCTTTCGACGAAGGTCTTGGCCAGAGTACACCAAAATAGTGTTGACAGTTAAAGGGTGTGAAAAGTGGCTAAACTATGTGTACTTAGCACCCCCTCGTGGCCAACCCACGGTCGGCTACATGATTTCAACCATCTGACACTAGGCAATCAGATTCAAAAATGTACCAGATATCATGGCACAGATGTGCCTCAAAATATTTGAGTTAATGCTGATCACATTCAGAACCTTTAGAAATGTCAAGGAACCTCACCTTTCGGCTCTCGGATTCAATGAAGGCAACCAGGATCTCGTTTATGATATGAGCACCACACCACCCGTCAACGTTGTCTATGCGTGGCATGCTCGTATCAGGTATCTACCAACCTGCTTCAAACAAACGTTTGAGGAAATGTTTATCACAGGGTTCTGGGATTATCATTTAGAAATATTCATACCCAGACCATGTCATCTATTACAGTTATTTGTGGTAGAACAGGCGCTCCACTCAAAAAAGCTATGCATGCCACATCTGGAGGTACTGGGACCAATTGACTGGGATGCCCTACTCACTTATTTGGCCAAAGGGTTGAGAATAGCAGAACATCATTTAGCCACAGATGTTGTGGATTACTACATCCAATGGTCCACTCAACAAGGGTCTATCGACAGATGCGAGAGAGGGGGGAGTGTTGGCAGTGGTCAGGGCGGTCAAGGACTTACAAGACAAGGGAGCCAATGTGAAGGGCCAAGTAGGCAAAGCAGTCAAAGAAGATCTGGCAAGTAGGCCATCATTTTTCATGAAGCTGAAGGTCAAGGACAAATCACACGAGCACATCAAAGAGGTGGACACACAAGAAGAAGGAGCAAGTACAGAGCTCTAGGAAGTGTATGTCAAATTGTTAGAAGAAATCTCTACAAAAAAAGTGATTTTCATCACTAAAAGCCATTATAAATACCATTTCATGTTTTGGTAGCTCCATTTTGTGCAAGCCAAGGAGTCCCTGAGCTTGAGGAGCTTTAGAAGTACCTAGCTATCAATTTTCATATTTTTTAGACTCCGTTTGAGACCCCAAATAGGCCCTAGAACCTAATTTTAAACTAGGCCGGACACTAGGTCTAGACGGTGCCAAAACTAGTCAAAAACTATAAAAAGAGCTAGAGAGCTCATTTTTTAGGTTAGCTTGTAATAGATTTGAACATGTATGAGCACTATTGAGTGATCTAAACGAATTCCATTGTCTCTCTCTCTTTGTTCTTGCCTTGTGTGCACGTGTGTGTGAATGTGTCTGCATGTTAGTGTGCTTCTCACTCACGCACTTGTGCCATCACTTGTTCAAGGTCTTCATACCATCCTCACGACTTCTCGGATTGACATTAAAGGAGGTGCTACTCATCACTGAGCTACATATTGATAGATAGATAGATAGATAGATAGATAGATAGATAGATAGATAGATAGATAGATAGATAGATAGATAGATAGATAGATAGATAGATAGATAGATAGATAGATAGATAGATAGATAGATAGATAGATAGATAGATAGATAGATAGATAGATAGATACATAGACAAATGGATGGATGGATGGATGAATAGATCGATAGATAGATAGATCAACATATAGATAGATAGATAGATAGATAGATAGATAGATAGATAGATAGATAGATAGATAGATAGATAGATAGATAGATAGATAGATAGATAGATAGATAGATAGATAGATGCATACATGCATAGATGGATAGATAGATAGATAGACAAATAGATAGATAGATAGATAGATAGATAGATAGATAGATAGATAGATAGATAGATAGATAGATAGATAGATAGATAGATACATAGAGGGATAGATAGATAGATAGATAGATAGATAGATAGATAGATAGATAGATAGATAGATAGATACATAGATAGATAGATAGATAGATAGATAGATAGATAGATAGATAGATAGATAGATAGATAGATAGATAGATAGATAGATAGATAGATAGATAGATAGATAGATAGATAGATAGATAGATAGATAGATAGATAGATAGATAGATAGATAGATAGATAGATAGATAGATAGATAGATAGATAGATAGATAGATAGATAGATAGATAGATAGATCGATCGATCGATCGATCGATCGATCGATAGATAGATAGATAGATAGATAGATAGATAGATAGATAGATAGATAGATAGATAGATAGATAGATAGATAGATAGATAGATAGATAGATAGATAGATAGATAGATAGATAGATAGATAGATAGATAGATAGATAGATAGATAGATAGATAGATAGATAGATAGATAGATAGATAGATAGATAGATAGATAGATAGATAGATAGATAGATA